>JAQGBH010007837.1:0-10473 GCA_034698265.1 Sminthurinus aureus | reverse complement strand
CATTTTGTTTCTCATGTGAAAAGGCACTTTTTCTCAAAAAATTAAAAAATTCTGTAGACGGGAACAATGCTCAAAAACTTATTAAACCCGAAAAGTAAAATATTTATGACGGCACTGATAATTATGATTTATTTCAGGTGTCTGGCACCTGGTTGAATTTTATTGATGACTGTAAACTGTAAAACAGCAGAAAAAAAACTGTAGACTGTGCACAACAGTTTTTTGTTTGGGTGCTTATTGAGTATTGAGGTGAAAAAATCAGAGAGGTGCAAAGTGGGAAAGACGGATGATGGATTTTTTTCGTTACAATTAGAGTGATGTCATTCTTTGTCTTTTGTCTACTTGCCAAAATTTAAATTTTGTGGTCCAAAGGAATAATGATAGAAATACGGCGGTTGGCCGTTTCCGCCACGGTAGCGAATGGGGTTGGTTCCAGTGGGACCAGTTTGAGATTCTTTGCAATTTCCTCGATGGTCACAGTACCAGTAGTAGCTACCTTGAAAATTAGTGGAACTAGGAAAATAGGGGTTCGATGATGGATGATTCGGATAAGAGGGTGTTGTAAATCGGTAATTTTCTGTTGTTTGAATTGAAGCCAATTCTATGCGTTTCAAAAATTCCGAGCCGAAATTGCCAAAGCCTGTATTTTTTGCCGATTGTTCAAACTGTCGTCTCGCCTTGCAAAGTTCCGTGTTGCATGGCAAGTTGACGTTCTCTTCCTCCACTCGTGCTCTTGTTGTTGTTGTTGTTGTTGTGGATTGAGGCGGGTTCGGTTTCGTTCCGTTTTCCTCCCTAAACGGTGTCTTTTTGACTCGGTTCTCTTGGATCCATCTCCAAAAATGACTAATTTCCGTCAAAAAGACTGGAGATTTGTCGACTTTACAACCTGTAACCCCCAAGGAAACGATGCCGACCAACAAGTTGCCGGTGCTCTGGCCCACTTTGTAATTTGGAATGACGAGGGGTCCTCCCGAGTCTCCTTGGCACGTCCGCGTTTTTGTATTCAGTGCGCACATGATGCCTGAATGGGAAAGCTTATTTTTAGTTAGCCGCCAAGTACAATTTTGGGGGGCGAGGATTGAGAGGTTGCCCCGTTGAAGAGTGTTGGAAGCTTGTCCGAGTTCCTTTGTCTCTTCTGACACGTAGCCCCATCCGCTTATCACCGAATGTCTGTCTATCCAAAAAATCAACAAAATATCCACATCAGTTCCACTTTTCCACCGTTTCTAAAAGAATATCTTTCCATTTTTACGAAGTGAAACTGAGTACTGTTTTCGTCGTGTCCGGCTGTCTGTGCACATTGGGGCAATATGAGACTACGAAAATAGCCATCGAGCAACCTCATTTTGAACTCGTTGTACATTGTGAGACTTCGCAGTATTTAGTCTCATTATGCATAGGGACGCTGGGGCAATGTGAGACTTCGCAGTATTTAGTCTCATTATGCATAGGGATGCTGGGGCAATGTGAGACTTCGCAGTATTTAGTCCCACTATGCATACTGAGTATGGGGCAATGTGAGACTTCGCAGTACTTAGTCTCACTATGCATAGTGACACTGGGGCAATGTGAGATTTTAATAGACAGTTTCACTTCGGGAGCCTTAAGCATTTATGCGTTCAAGGCGATATAAAATCATCATTTCGTGATGATTTTTGACTTTATTGATTTTTGGCAAATATCGCAAACGATAGAGAATTTTAGAGTAAGTAGCGTACTTGCGAGTTGTGCCGTAGAGGAGGTTGAGAGCCAAACACCTTGAACGTATTCATTGAGCTCAAATCCGGATTTGTCAAAGTGTAGAATGGCGATATCATTTCCTTCTTTGACATCCCAAGTGAAGTCGAGATGAATCTTAATTTCCTTTATTGGCAGAGTTTGTTCCTCCGCGTCTTTTTGTTCCAGACGATTGTCTCCAGCCACTACCCTGTACCGGGTCACATCCCTTGTTTGGCGGAAACAGTGTGCTGCGCTGATAGCCGTGGTTTTATCCAGGAGGACGGCGCCGCATTCGTGCGTCCACCTGTCTACCCCAGCAGTGCGTTGGAATCGGATACTCAGCTGATATGGAAGCGGATTGCTTTTGCTCACGTCAATTCCCCCCGCAATCGTCTCCTCTGTCCATCAATATTTAACAATTAACATTTAAAGGTGTACATTGTATTAATACACATGCAAATCAACTTGGGTGGGATTATTCATTGTTAGCTCAATTCTCAATTCTCGATTCTCAATTCCGTTATTAGTTATTATTATTACCAACAGGATAATCAGGGATGGGAATGATATTTTTGGTGGCTTCTTTATAGCCTGGAACTTGTTCCTCCACCGAGTAGTCAGCATCAGCAGATTCTGCTTCCGATCCCGATTTCGATTCCACATCTCTCTTCAACTTATTCCGTTTGCCTGTACAATTACAGTGTGTAATAAAATCTATCATTTTAATAACTAAATATTATTGTTTTTATTCCGAGTTTTCCTTATAATTTTTAAAGAATTTTCCTTGTCTAAATATTAAATTTTTTACTTGACTCGTTGGCTCGTCTTTTGGCTTGGGGGTTTGCTTTGGCTCTCGTTTTGATTTTAAGTTTTCTAAGGGTGGACTGAAGCCATTTTAAATGCTGAGTCAGATTTGTATAGATTTGTCCATTTCCTTCATTTTCTCCGCTGTTTTCAAGTGAAACGGCGAGAATTCCACAGAGAAATTCGCCACGGGTTTCTTCATCTGCACAGATTAAACTGCTCCCTGCAGGAGGCATCGAGCAATCTTTTCTTGTGGAATTCGTTCCACTGCCCTTGAAATTCGTAGGAAGGAGACACAACTTGTCACTTTGGAATGGGAAATTTGGACATTGGAAAGGCTCAGAGATTTCTATTTTCAACGGAAAAAATTCAGAATCCTCTCGGCATAAACGTCCACTAAAATCTAACAATAAAAGGAATTTAGAATTTAGATAAAGGACTGAAAAATTCAAAACCTTCAAGAATTATTTAATATGGTCTTATGAAATTATGATATTTTTGTGGGGGTCTTACTCATGAAAGATGATTTATTTAGAGCTGAATTCCAAATGTTCAAAGTTGGCGCGGTTTGAAAGTTGAGATTTTTATCCAGGACCAGAATCGCAAGATCATTTTCTAAAGTGGAATTTAAAAAGTTGGGATGAAAAATGAGACGATCGATTTTTGAATTTCCGCCTTTTGCTCTGACGCTCAAGTTACGACCATTCTCACTGTGGACTTTTCCGTAGAGACAACTTGCGATGGTGAGGATGAGATAGGAGGATAGAATCGTTCCCACACAATGAAGATTTTGGCCGGATCCATCCAAAATCCACACCTCCTGACTCAACGGGACCAAATCCATTGGGATTGCTCCCTTAAAACTACACAGATATTTAATATGACAAACCAAAAATCCAATTTTAATTCACTATGATGTTTCTTGAATGGAGTGCTGAATGCAGACAGCAAAATAATTAGAAGTTGTAAACCGTCGACTTGTGCGGCTGGACTGTGTATGAATGAAACAGACTTAACTGCGGTTGGACTGCAGAGGCGAAAAGGACAAAAACTAATTTGTAATTCGTAATCAGGTCCGGCTCGTTCGTTGCGCAACATGTTCATTTGAATATGAAAACTAGCAATAAGTTGGCATGAAAATATAATAAATTCATAAATATCCACAAGTACATTTTTACCTGTCTTTCTTGGTATTTTCTTTGATTTGATGCGGACAAAACAAAGTACAAGAGTTGTAGCGAGACCAGAAAGACGAGAGACGAGAGCCAGTGCTGAATTTCCAGGAAAAGAGATTGAGTCGTAACCAGTTTTTCAGAAACTGGTTTGCCGATTCAATTTGTACATGCAAAATATATGGTAGGACATGAATTTATTTTGAAATGTTTACTAGGAAAATGTACATGTTTTCTTTGCTGCTTTTTGTTTGTGGGTGGTCCACCTATTGTGTGTTGGACTCCACTTGTGAATTTTTAGACACATTGTGAAATGAGAATGGACGTTTGACGTTTGATGTTTGATGTTTGATGTTTGAGGTGTGTGTACTTTGGAGATTATCTAAGAGCAACATGATTTTTTCCCATGTGCAAATCCATTTTAATTTAAAATGCAAATTTCCACTTGTACAATTTTTCCTCTGAATTCTGGTTCAGAAATGCATTTTGAGGAGTCCATTAGCTGTGCACTGTGCATTGTGACTTTTGACTTGTCCATGTATCAACGCGGACAGGGCAGGACGAGATAAAAATTTTCAAGTCTAAAGAGGGCGAAAACTATTATGATTTGCATTTTGTATAGTTATTGCCGTATGCATTAGAGATTAGACCTTCAAGACGCGTATTTTTTGGTTCCACTTGTGATTTTTTACGTAAAAGATGAACTGAAATGGAAAAGGATGTGCTCACAACTAATTATGCATAAAAGCCCTGTTTATGTTTTCCATGAAGTGGAAATACGAATACGAATACGCTTACGAATAATAGAGAACGATTTCCGTGGGCATGTTACGTAAACAGTTTTTCTCTCCGAAAATAATGACATGACGATTTTAATGATGAAAAGGACAAACAAAAACGATACTAAAAACATCCGCGTTGACCAAGTGATGTGGCGTTTTATTAATATGCTTTATTCCGCAGACACAAAAACACTATAAATACCTGTAATTTTCCCTGAAACATTTCTTCCTTGTTTACTTAAAACAAGGAAGAAAAATACTTTGCATTTCACTTTGACTCCGACTCTGGGTTTGACTTTGATCTTTAGTTTTATTTGAATCGTCAACTCATCAAGTTAAAAAAAGACACTCTTAAAAAAATTCAAAATGCTATCCCAAAAGACGATTTGTTTATTAAAATCTCTTTTAAATCTTTCACATCGTTTGAATTTCGCTCCGTTTGAATGGGAGCCAACGAAAAATTGCATAATTCACAACAGTTCAAAATACCGAAGATTCTTTCGCATTTTGAACCTTTTGTCCTTTCAATTCTACGGCTTCATTCTCCTTCTTGGTCTGTTCAAAAAATACTTGACTGGGGAAACGGAGCAGCGAGAGGATTTCGCGCTTCATGTCATGTTCCTAGTCGGTTTCTTTGCTTCTGCAGTCGTTAAATGGGAAATTTGGAGAAATGGCGGGAAAGTTGTGGAATATTTGAATCAGCTGATTCATGTCAATGTCCATTTGGCGCGTAAGTAATGAATAAACACAAAAAAGGTTTAAATAAACTGATGCAGTTGTTTAGGAAGTGAAAAGTGAAGCAATGCAAAATCAATACAAGAGAGGACTTTTGACTTTATTTGATGTGTACAATATTTACAGGTCATTTCACAAAAACTGGGAAATTACCAGAGGAAGATAAAACGGATAAAATTCTTGAATTAGTGCCATGTTGGTCTGCAATTAACGTGACAAGTATCATTTTATTTTTCCTCCTTCGCCCCCGAAATCTCCAGTACGCGTTTGGGCACCTCCCACAAAATATGCAAAATGGCTGGATGCTCCTCCCCTTCACATTCTTTGAATCCCACAGCTTTTGTCAACTGTACTTTCTACTTGCGTTTCATTGGATCTATCACTTTATCGTATTTTCTAGGAGCACCGGAATCTGGCTTCATGTAATAACCGAAAGGTCTGTTCTCTGGGTTCGTTTCCATGACGACAAAGACGACAATCAGCGACCGGAATCCGAATTCAAACTCCACATCCGCGCGTACAACATGCTTCATCTTCTAAACAAAATGTACAACGGTTGCTTGTCTCAAGTGATTTGGCCTGCTTTTCTCTTCTACAACATTCCAGTTCACGTGCTCCTCATCTACGTCACGGCTAAATTTCACGAGCGTCTGAATTTCATGGGTCTTGTCCTTTTTCCGGGCTGGGCTGTTGTCTTTGTTCTGTTTGAACTGTGCGTCTACTATTACCCCGGAAAAGTGCTGGAGCAGTCTGAAGAGTGGAAAAGGGCGCATCAAGGATTTCTGGGCAAGTTGAAACAAGGAGAAGAGAGAAAATGGGGCAAAATGAGCTTAATGTCACTTCAACCTTTTGGCTGTACAGTTGGCGACATTTTGGTGCTGCAGAAACACACAGCACTCATCATTTTTCACATGGTGATTCATCTAACGATCAACTGTCTTCTCATTCTCTAGTCCAACTGCTTTTTAAGTATTTTGAAACATGGCTGTTATGGAAACTTGAACTGAAGCTTCTTGTCAATTTGTAGTCAAATTTAGGAAATGACGGACAAGAATAATGCTAATAATAATGATAATAGTGATGAAAAATGAAATCAATTAACCCCCCTGCATGAAAAATGTGCAAAAGACTCGAAATGAACTATCCGCATTTTTTCCCATTATTATTTTTCAGATACGAATAGTTTTATTAAAATGGTAGTTTTTGATCCGTTCCCCGCACATTATTTTGCTAATACAAACTTTGATATACTTGGATGTAAAAAATACGCTATCAAAAGAAGCTATGTTCATCTTGTTTGCAAAGAAAAAAATCCTTTGTATAGTTTGAGTAGTAAAATAATGATTTTATTTGAGTTTGTCTTTTCATTCACATTCACGAATGATTCCAACATACACGCGTAAACGCGGGCCGGTGGATGAACTTGTCTCAGTTGCATTTGAATTTTGAATGCTAGAAATTTGACTCGCAAGTTTCCAGTGTGTTCATTGTAGTACATGTTAAATTTAAACTTATTAATTTTTTCTAAAATACTTTCTTTAATTTTGCAACTTTTACCACTGACAATTTTAACTTGGATTCTACTTTGGACATGAGACATTGGACATTGGACAAGTTGTCAGTCTGCTCATCACATTTCAGTAAAACGTAAAAAGACAAATCATAAATCACAGATGTGCAAAAGTACTATCAAAAGGATCACAATTAATATTTCTTGTTTAAATGCCATGTGTAATGTAAAATCAGCAGGGATTAATGATTAATGAGCATCATCAAAAACACTTTTCTCATGTGTTTAAAACGTCAAATAAAATGAACAATAAAATCCATCGTGAGCATCGCCAGAATATTTTCAATCGAGTATTGATAATATTAACTGGGTTTAATTTTTCCGTCCAAGTTGACAAAGAATTTTGCATTGCAACTGTATTTTTTTACTTGAACTTTACTCTTGGTTTTTCCTTTCAGTTTTCAATTTCCGTCCATTTCTTCCATTTAGCCTTTTAAGCCTTGAGTTTTGTACAAAGGAAAAACAAAAACTTGAGCCAGCCTAGAAATTGGAAATCGGAAACTGGAAATGTCGCAGTTTTTTTTTCCATCTTTTGCATTCAGTTTGAAATTTGGAGTTTGGAAACCGGAAACCGGGAATTAGCAAGAAATATTTAGTGTTTCCGTAGAGTAAAACTCTATAATTTTTGGGAATAATTTAGACACAAGTAGCAAGAAACAGAGACAAATCCAACTCATTTCAATCATGTTGAAAGCAAACCCGAGGACTTTTCTCCGTTTATATAAAACACAGTCACACGTGTATCCTACCTCTTGGGAAACGTCGATCGTTGTCCGTTGCTCTTATTCAAACCTTGACATTTTAAATCAAAAATCAAGAAAAGTCCAACTGAAAACTGTCAACTTGAGCCTTGTGCCTACCAAACTACATACTACATAGAAAATACAAACCTATTTATTGTACATACAACACACAAGTCAAAGTAGACAACAATCCTTCCTTTGCCTTGGCAAAATGAGGATCGTTAGTAGAAAAGGGAACAATCGGAGACCTGATAAATTCAGACGAATGGGTAAAAAATCATCAAACTTGAACTTGAACTGTGATGAAAATCCAAATTCAAATTCAAATGTGGGTAGAAATGTAAATATCACAAGTCCACAGGGAACGTGTGTCCAGAATTTGGCAGCTCCGCATAGTGACAAACAAATTTTAAGCTATATTCAAATTCTATCCAGATTTTTCACCAAATCAAACAAAAAATCAAAACGAGCTCCGACTCAACAAGAACTACAAGTTTTTGTTCAGTCTAGAGAAAATCCAAACTCCGTCAATGGACAAACGTCAAAACAGCATAGAGAAGGAAAGAGAAAAACATTTCAAGAGCTTGAGATTCCCAAATTCAAATCCGAATCCCGCGCCAGTCAAAACCAAAATCAAAATCAAAGTGTGAATGAGAATTGTTCCCGTGAAAATTTGCCGTTGACGTTTGAGGATTTTAAATACAATTTATGGGCATTAAAATTTCTCACGGTAATAAAACTTATTCCAGCAGAACTTGACGTAAATTTGGGTCTGGGGAAAATGAGCAAGAGTAAATCCAAAGGATTAAAATATCTGGACCAGTTTTTGTACGGATTCTGGCAAATTTATGCAATGGCACGGAGTTTCCACTGTATTTTAGTTACGATCCCAATAATTTTTCATCCTCAATCTGAATCAAATTCCAATTCCAATTCCATGTCAACAATTGAACTTGTCCGTATGTTCGTTGCTCCAGGGACCACAGTTGGTGTCATCAGCTTTTCCGTTGTCTACGTCCAAATAGTCACGTTTTACCTGTCCTCCGTGATTGTGGTGGTCAATTCAATGTCCCAAAATCTGGAAAGGGTGGAAACTGAAGGTGGTAGTTTTAGGTGCAAAACTTGATTTCAAATCCAAATCAGAATCAGAGTACAAAAATTTATCAAGTCCATTCGTCAGCACTCTTTTCTCCCGAACCTTTTAATTTATTTGCCATTTTTTCTCTACTCGCCAACCTTGCTCTCTCCTATAATAATTTTTGTCGATCCAACTTTCCCATTTTTTTTGGCACCGTCCATCGGCCTTGGATGGAATTATACTGGAATTCTGCGCATTTTCAACCCACTTTTGTTCTTTCTGGACCTTGTTTCTTTTTTTTACTATAATTCCATTATTTACGTTGCTACCCTTTTCATATTTGGTTTTATGATTCTGACTGAGCAAGAAATTGAACAAGCCATCAAAAACTTGAGGTGGGTTTATGTTTTTCATTTTTTAACACTCAAATTATTCTGAGGTGATTAAATTTTTAATTGAATATTGAATTCGTATTTTAAAATTTAATTTTCAGATCGAGTCGCGGACTTGAAAAGGCGAGAAAAACTCTCCAGACCGTAAAACTCCAGTTTGTTCTTTTCAACCAAGTTTTCGCAACCACCGTTTATTTGGCCAAACTATTCGCCCTGGCCGCGGCAACTATCGGAGCATTCGGACTCATCAAATTTTTCTCTTCAGATCCAGTTTTTGCATTTCTGGCTGGACTAATCTATCTCGAAGGAAATTTGCTGTACTTTGTGCTTTTTGACAAGATTTCCCAGTTTACGGGCAAAGTTGATGAGCTCAAAGAGAAAATTTGGGAAAAGGCTGGACATCCAAAACAAAATGTAAAGGTGAAAGAGGAGTACGGAAAAATTTGCAGGTCCGTTCAGAGACCTGCAATTCAAGTGAGTGCATTTTACACGATGGAGAGAGAAAATTCCCTCATGTTTATGGACTTTGTCATTGGACAGGTCGTCAGTCTGCTCATCACGTTTCAGTAAAGGTCATTTGACGTTTGTGAATGCCATTTTGTCATTATAAATTTCAAATTTTGCCCATTTTTAGCTTTATTATGACGTGATTTGTGATGGTATTAAATGTAAAAACCTAAAGATTCTACACATCATTGTACAAAGCGAAACTTAGACAAAATAACAAATTATATATTCGCTGTGTAGTTAGAACAAAAAATTCTTTTTTCCCATGCCAACTTAAGTTGATGGTCTAGCTACAGTTCCCGCAAAAAGAACCAGATGGAGCTCCTTGTCCACAATCTGGTAGTAAAACGGATGATCTACTCTGAGCCACGGAGCTGGAGGAGGTGGAGTGCATCCAAAACAGGCGCCTGCCATCATTCCCACAAAAGTAGCAGCTGCAGCCTCAGTTCCCTTTTCATCCACAACCACTAGCGCCTTCTGACGGGCAACACCGACAAACAAATTCAGGTCTTTGCTATTCTCCACCATTCCGCTAAAGTTGCCCCACGTGGTAAAAATTTTCGTAACTCCCAACTAAAATTTACCATTTTAAATCATGAATAAATTACACGTCCTCATTTCACCTAGATCAAGCTGAAACAAAAGGTCATAGTTCAAAGGTCATAGTTCAAAGGTCATAGTTCAAAGGTCGTAGTTCAAAGGTCATAGTTTAAAGGTCACAGTACAAAGGTAAAATTTCAAAGGTCAAAGGTCGAGGATCTCAGGACACAGGTCAAAGTTCAAAAAGTTATAAAACCTTGGGCAAGATAGCGCGTAAATCCAAAGTCGTCTCAATTTTGAACTTGGGTAGTGCGAGTTGATACTGCACAGGCCTCATGCGCTGAAGTAGCTCTGGAAGTCTTGGCATTTTTTCAATATTTTCTTCAAAGTTGCGTAATCCAGTCCGAGTTTTTGGAAGAAAAATTAGCATG
>JAQGBH010007836.1:0-10474 GCA_034698265.1 Sminthurinus aureus | reverse complement strand
AGATTGTACAAAATTTGCCTATTCTTTACCTAATTTTTGGTGTACGGATCATCAAGATCCGTTCAGCCGTTTGGGCTGTGATGTGTACTTACGAAATTCCTTTGCGAACTCAAAGGAAAAATTAATGATGGATCCCTTAAACTTGTGTGTAAATGTATGTATGTTTTCTTTATTCTCCTAGAATTTTACGAGCTGATAATTTTAGTGATATTACATTTACCTTGGAAGAAGACGAAGAGCAATGTCAACTAAAAACATTCCGTTTACATCGCTGTATTCTGGGTGTACGAAGTGAACATTTTAAAAATTTGTTAGAAACCCGTTGGAAAGAAAAGGCTGAAATTCGTAATTCAATGGTAAATGATAATATTTTTTTACAGAGAATATTTTTGTATAATATGCTATATACACATACATGCAACACTACCTATATTATATGTACATCGTTTTCATGACTTGTGATTAGTTTACAGTTTGAAAACTCTTTTCACCTAATTTTCAGATCTCTCCACAAGTTTTTGATGAATTTCTGAAATATGTCTATACTGCTCGAATTGTATGTCAAAGGGATCATTTAGATTTGTTTTTTCGGCTAGCCGATCAATGTTTAATGCCACAACTACGCAAAGAACTGGAGTCAGCTGCAACCAAAGCTGCATCTTTTGGTAATTTATAACTTTTGATCTTTTCTCACTTTGGCATCTTAATATCCATAACGTGTAATCATGGGCAATTGTAGAAAATATCGTGTGCATGTATGAATCAAGAAAGTCTTACGGTAGGTTATTGGGAGTAATAATAAGTTGTCATCTTGGTCAGGAGACTCCATGTCATCTGAATCAAAACTACTATACATGATTCCTTCACAATTTGATATCCAGAATCACGTAATAAATTATGATATTATACAAAACTTTTGGGAATCCACTATATAGAAATCCACTTTCACTCTAGAGTACTAAATTCCAAAGAACTAATAAAAAAAACCGTTGCACACACGTACATGAAGTACAATTATTAATGTTTAATTTCATTAAAACTTTAACCACTTTAGGACAAAAACTGATTTACACAATATTTTTTTAAACTTCATTCTAATATTATAAAAGATAAAAGACTGAACTATGAAAATTTTTCACTCTTACTCTTCGTCTTTGTTGACTGACAAAGTATGAGGACAAAGTCGTTTAGACATTAGGTAGGCAAATATTTTCTCGCTACACGAGTGAGTATCACTACTTACGCTTCCTTAATTGTGTGAAGGTATACATACATGCACACCAGTTTGAAACCTTATGACGGCAAGAAAGTCGGAGAAATGAAGTTTAGAAACATGATACCACTACAACTCATGATTTAGATAGGCGAACACTTACGCGTATTTTTGTTGTAATATATTGTTATGCTTGTACACGATTAGTATATTAGGATATGTATTTATTTAGCTTACATCTAATTAGTTAACTTTTTGTATAAAGGAATGTAGTGCATAAGGAAATTTTATATCTCTCTATACAACACACCTTGTACATTGTACATTGTACATACATATTTATGTCTCATTGTAAATATTAGTACACACACACATCATGTATTGGAAATGCTTCAGTTTATACATATGTACACACATACAATTCATTTACATATTACAATCTTGTGTTGACATCCTAAAAATTGTATCGTGTCCACGCGTACATTATGGATATATTATATACCTGAAAATCAAATGGTACGCACGAACTGTCAGTTTAATTAATTGGACGTGAAGCTTGTGAAGTCATATGAGGTGACAGGAAGAGTTCATATAATGTGTCATCTTACATATTATGTAGCTTCCCTTTGTGTACAGCCAGTTTACCTTGTGTGTTCTTTTTTGTTTTTAATTTTCTACATACATTTATAGTTCGTAGTTCATCGTACTAAAATTTTGGACAGTATACATAGTCCGTGCTTTGTGAACATGTGGTTTAACATGTTTTGGACTTTTTTTACACCTCATGCATAAATTGAATTCCCCATAATATATATATATACAATATACACGGATGATGATAATGTACTTGTTGTCCAGTGTCCATCCTTTAAATAAATATAGTGCAGTACTGTATATTAAATTAAAGGCCTATAATTAATCTTTGACTTTTTTAAATTTGCAGAAGGCAGCAAAAAGGGGGTACGAGTATCAACTATTTCCGTGGAAAATGAAAAATCCATATTTGAGTTACAACAAGCTTATGGGCAACTTTTGGAACAAGGTCTTCCACAAGAACTCACATGTAATTAAATAATAATTATCAATTATAATGTATATATCTATTAGTATATAATACATATATTCTTAAAATTGTTAACATATTATGTAATATGTATATTTAACTAAAAAGGAAAAATACCTGTTTCTTTATCATACAGCCTGGCCTGCTGCAAATGCACTACCTTTAATGCCGACACTTCCATCCACATACTTTGATTTGTGCCTTCTAGTCGATAGTTATCGCTTTTATTGTCACAAGGTAAAATGCGTTTTTTCTATATCTATACAAAACTATATACGATATGTCCATATAGTAGTTTGTGTGAATTCTCGCATTGAAGGATTATGACATAATTACGTGACAATAATACATATTTACATAGTGTAATACATTTTTTGTTTTAAGTAAAAAAAAGCATGAGTAAATGTGTGTAATGGGTGAGTACTGAAAACATTTTGGTTTTTATATTTGCAGCTTTTTCTGTGTATTCGAAGCAGTTATTTCAATGCATTGGTTCAAGATCATTTCCATGAAAGTTATACTCTGGAAGATAATATCCCAGTTTTGAAACTTCATGATGTATCAGCTTCAGTTATGACTTGTATTCTCTACTACGTGTATACTAATCAGCCTCAACTGTGTGAAGAAATAGTGCTTGATGTTCTTAGATGGGCAGACATTTATTTACTTCCAGGTCTAAAAAGGGAGTGTGGAATCTTTTTAGCAAATCGGGTTGATTCCGATAATATAGTGATGCTTTTTAAAATTGCTCGGTTGTATGTTTTACCTCGTCTGGAAAACCGATGTACAGAATTCATGGCAAATAATCTTGAATTGGTAAGTACTTTTAGCAAAACATATAAACTGATAGATAACGCATAATATTCACTTTCTTTAAATTTTAATAATACTTATGATTAATATACTTTGTAAATTTTGTTGTTTTGCCTAATTGTTAAGATTGTCAATAATGGAGAGTTTCACGAGATGGTTCTTGGAGATGCAGCTCAAGTTAAAGGAAGACAGGACACTGATACGATTGAAATCATTGACGAAATACGTTACCATATTACAATCGGAATACAAACTTATTCAGAAGTTCAAGATGCAAATGATAAACTCCGTTTAATTGACAACATGCTGGAATCTCTTGGCTTAGAAGCTTAGAACTGGGTGGAAGTATTATCTTTCAAGTAAAAAATTAAACTTGTTCAAAAAAAATGTATTGCTTGGAAAACCGTTTTATAATATTATACGAGGTAACATTCAACGTCTTTTTATATTATTATTTATTTAGTATTATTTATGATTCATGTTGAAAAGCAAATTCTTGTGATGACATATCAAACAAATATTTTTTGCACGCTTTAATCCCTGGTAAATTACTTGAACTGTGACATGAAGTAAACCTGTTCATCAACGAACGATATTACGGAATTTAATGTACTCATGTAACTTAACTAGATTTTCGTGTCGTTTTGTTAAGGACACTTGATTGTTAATCCTTTTGTTCGTTACAATTTAAATTTTAACCAAAATAACTAGTCGAATAAAACTAAAACTACCCATCGTTGAAAACAGGCGCTTTAGAAAACTTATTTACTATGATTTATGTTTTTCTTGCACAGGCAAAGAATATAGAACTTATAAGGAAATAAGTGATCCATTTACATACATTTATTAGCGTACAGTTTTGTTTATGTCCTTCCATATTTTGTACTGACTGGTGTACAAAACCGTACAAAAAATTAATTGTGATGCAAAAATAACTAGATAACATCAGCATTTACTTTGTTTACTTCTTTGCTATGATAAGACAAGTTGAATGGATGACTTTATGGAAAAAACATAAAGTTGCATAGATTATAATTTGTACACAGAAAGAATAGTATGCGCGTATTCTACATACAGTATACAGATAGACAGGTTATGCATAGTAAAACATAGACCATAGATAGTAATTCTTTTGTATTGTTGTAATGTCCTATTCATTTACTTTGACAGTCTCGGATTTCTCGTTGAAATAATAAGCTAAAAAACTTGTGTGAATATTACGTGATCCCTCAATTTCTCCATTTACTCATAAAAAATTAGAAAATTTTCCTTTACTCAGATTGGATAAACCATAAATTTAATTTATTATGGTGGGTAAGAAATTGAATGGTTTGGGTAAGAAAAAGTTTGGAAATTCAAGTAGAAATCTTCGAGCAGGAAACCAAAAAGTAGTCAAACAAATTATTAAAGATGGCTATTCTCCTCCGAAAACATTTCTAAGACCTAGTGGGCGTAATTTGACATGGGATAATTTCTTAAAATCATTACAAAACTTGACAAAAGTGCCACCGGTTTCATTTTTCAAAAATGTAAGTGTGACATAATATTATGAAATATGCAATATGCAGTTTGTGTGTGTTTGATTTAACGCTTGACATCATATTTTAGTCAGCTCTATACTTTTTATACTGATGACCTGTTAAACTGTGACCCATGATGTTATGTAGGTTCCGGCCAGAGATATATGGGAAACTATTGCACTTCCAGGCTTGGTTGTTGAATTGCGAAATCCGTTTTCAGAACGTCAAAATGTATTTTGGGTCTGTAAATCTCCATAATAAATAAAAATAATTTATATGATCATTATACAATCAATAATGCTATCCGGATATAAACATACACACTAAATACACAATTTTGTATCGAATTGGATTTGTAAGTATAGAATATTTACTACACTGTGTCCGTAATTATGTACATTTCTTTTCAGGTTGCAACGATTCATTATTATGCTGGATATTTGGCACTTGTCCAATTTGAAACTTTTGATGAGACATTAACACTTCTGAGTTGGATTAGTTTTTTGAGTACTGTTCCTCGTCCTCTTGGTTGGGCTGAGGCGAATCGAAAAATTCTTTATCCAGGCAAAGGTTTCGAAAGATAAAAAATCAAAAGTCATAGAATCTAGAATATTTAATGATTATGTTGTATATAGTACATACTATGTACCGGTAAAATTTTTATCTTAACATTATAAAGTTTGTATTTCAATTTGACAGAGATTGTGAATACTCATCCCAACTACAAAGAAAAACTCATTGAATTCCTAAAAGGAAAGCAAACAATCAGTAGTGATCATGTACAAAACTATAAAGATTCACTTTCCTCTATGATTCCATTCGAAGGTAAATATTTAAAGTCAACGATATTTAATATGAATAACAAAAACAGGACGTAGAATATAGGCTGATTATTTTTCTATCATACTAACCATGAACCATACTGTTTTTTGTTACTATTATATTTATACTTATAACCTTTCTAGTTAGTTCAATGCCAGTGGAAGTAGCGGATTTTCATTCAAGACAATGTCAGTTTAAACTGGGAAGAATTTCAGCTGTTTCCGGTGATCGCCTTCATGTGCAATATATATTGGGTTCAGATGAAAGTGAATCCAATGGTTTTTGGCTAAAAAGTACATCTGATCCAGTTTATCCTTTGGGATTTTGTCAATCAATCGGAGGACTTTCAATTTCTGGCTTGAAATCAAAGAGCATAACCTTTCCAACTTTACCACCCGACAACTTTCCAGAATATCCAGAAGAAATTAATTTGAAAGAAAACATGTTTTTGGAACTGAGACATCCTATTTTACCATATAAAATTGTTAGTGGTCTCATATTAAAAGTTCTCAGGTATGGATATTTTATCGTCGAAACTTGTGATGGAATGCTTAGTGATAGGTGTCAGTTTTTATTTCACATCACGAGCCCGTTTATCTTCCCTTATGGGTGGGGTTTACAGCATGAAATTGAAGTCGAAAACTACTACAAAGACAGAATGTGGGACAAACAATTTCTTGAATTGGAGCTACTACCTATTGTACGTGTGAACATTTTAAAATTATCTGTAGTTATTGATCATAAAATTATTTACAGAGATGTAAGGTATTAGTAATGAAAGAATGTATATATATAGAGATTGATTTTAAATTCTTGGTTTTACATTTCTCCCATACTTTTTTCTTTCAGCGACAACCTCATCGATTTGAGGTTGGAATGGTTTTAGAGGCCTGTGATTTGTTTGACCCGGCCTATTTTTGCCCAGCTACAATTAAAGCAGTTTGCGGTCATATGCTGTACATTCACTTTAACAACTGGAGTACGAAAAAGGTGAGACTAAATATATCTACATATATACTACATGTATGTATTCAATTATATTTCATTAAAGCCAAAGTTTTGAAATCAATTCTGAAAACTCAAATCGTGTTTAGCATAATATGTTTAAAAAGAAAAAACAACTATATTTTCAGGAACATTTTGCTTGGGTTGATGCAGAAAACTCTTGTATTTATCCGATAGGATACACAGAATTGTTAGGCATCCAGTTTCAAGGCCATGTTTAAATTAAAGTTACGAGGTCAAACTGAGTCACCTTTCTTTGCAATGTGTTTATTTATGTAATATATATGCATGCATAAAATACAGATATTATTGACCATAGTACACAAGTCTATGTAAATTATGCCAACATGAATGCAAGTAATGAAAAGGAAATAATCAGGTTCGAAAAATGTACTTTTTTTAAATTCAACTTTCGTTTTTTTACTGACATGTGGTTGAACAAGCATTTTGACTAGCTTTACAAATGAAGTCGTAAAATACCAATGATAAGGTGTAAAATATTATCTGAAGAAAAGGTTTTCGTAATAATTTCTGACAATAAATAATGTACATAATTGGACAAATTTTATATTGAATGATCTGTAAACAAATTTCCTTTTTTTTTGTAACACACGAATAACAAAAAGTATTATTATATTTTACATTATACAGTTAATCAGTATAAATAATTTTAACTTTTAACAGCTTGTGTCAACTTGTACAAATACCGTTTTTACAAGTCTTCTTTCATTTTTTCATTTTTTTTATAAGTATTACATTCTTGTGTAGTAACGATTAAAATTAATGAATAACAAGTTTTTTTCGTCCATTTTTGTTGTATATTTATAGGCTTTACTAATTATTATGTCATACAAAAAACTAGTCTGCAAATTTAAAGCATCGATGCCAAATAATTATACTATAATTGCATATACAAATTTTAATTACTTTCCTGAGAGTTACAATTTTGTGTATTTTGCTTGTATTGGTATTGATTTGGTTTTATAATTCTATTCTACTTATACTGTTTTTAATAGGACATTATACTCTATACGCTAATAAACGTGTACAAAGTCAAGAGCACTTTTGAATGCCAAAATTTTTTCAGTAGGTTATTTTTCACTTTGTAAGTGACGGGTGACGGCTGTGTACATTTTAATTTTGTATTTTACTGTTTACTACGATTACAAAGTTTTATGTACCTTGAAATTTGAGACCAAGTATAATTTATCATGTTCATAATATTTAGCTTAATATTTAATTTATTATGTGTACTTTGAAAGTTCATTGAATTTTCTAGTTTGAGTAAAAGCTCGAATATGCATGGTATGTAATAATTATTTTAAATTCTACATGCTATAAAAGATTTACGAATCTTAGATAATAATATTCTTCTTTTAGTTCTCACACATATGACATATGACTGAAGAATTGTATATACTTAAATTTGAAATTGAGATTATTTCAGCATTTTGTAAACGTTTACAGATTTAGAATCGATTAGCAAGTCTATGTGTTTACTTAAATATCAAAGTACTAAACTTGACGCCTGCAAAAGTTTGAAATATTCTCTATAAGTAACATTATTATTATAGTTTGGTTATCTCGCCCCATAACTTGGTAATCAAAATGTTATAAACCTGTGCTTATCTATCTGTTATCTGTGGTATTCAACTCCATCATTATAAAAAGAAGATGTAAAACAATGGAATAAATTATTAGTTATTCATTATTCAATATAAAATTATTCCTCAAGCAACTTTAAGTTTAGGGAATCATTGTGAATGTAATGATGCATATATATCTATATATAGATGCATTATTTTTACTACTGTACACCTTCAATTTTTATATCCAGGTATTGTATAATATAGGAAGCGCTTTTATAATTGAGGGCAAAAACATTTTACCCTTATACATTTACAAAATGGATTTTTCTCATAGGACCATCCGTAATACATATCATTTATTATATATTTATGTATATATATATACAATAATATAATAATCTAATGCATAATGTTGAAATTTCGTCGTTATTAAAGTACACCTGATATCACTTGAATCTCAGGGGAAACTTACTTTCTTCCATGAAGTATGTAAATATTATAAAACGAATGATTAATTTCGGAATTTCACCCACATGTAATCATTCGACAGTCAAGTTTTTTCAATGCAATACAATGTGCATTCATCTGTCACCTGAATTTCCGTAATGTACTATAATAATAATATTATTATACGCTACTTTCTCTATTCTCTACGTATCGTTTTCGCTATTTTCACTTTTATACACACGTTTACTATCAGTACTTATGTGAAAAGACTTGGCCACTAATTTAATAGATTTACATATTTTTTATGTATCACAATCACAAGTCAAAAAATTAATCACGCATGATTAAAGTTTGATATTCGTGAGCAATAGTCATTATTATTTTTTGTTTGTTTCATAACAAAAACCATAATTATTATATTACGCTGTTGCTTTTTTCTCGTCAAAATCTATCGCACTATATAATATATTATATACTATACAATTGAAAAATAAATAAATATTTACACCACATATTATGCTTGTTTAATATCTGTATACTTTGTGTATAAAATTTTAAAAGTAACATATATATATAAAGAAGTAAAACGTACAAGGTAGACTCGCTCTACATGTACAGTAAATAAGTATTATTACAATACAATACACAGTGCTTGTAGCTTGTATAGAGTTTTAAAGGTGCAATAAACCCATGTACAAAATGTAAATAATATTTCGTTTCTTGTCTGTTGTAGTTTTTGTTTTACTGATTTAAAAATAACAAATTCTACAAAATAAATGCATATGTTATTATAGGAAGTAGAATGCAATAATGTTGTACATACATGAGAAATGAGATAAAAATAGTTCTGAGATACAGAATAATATCGTAAGTCGTAAAATGCACTTTTACATAAAATGCATAAAAATGCTCTAGAACCTATTTAACAACTTTAGTTATTTGAATTATTAAGGATTATAAATTCTGGATTTTGAACTTTATATGTACGACAAAAAAACTATGGTTCATTTTTCATTTCCATAATACAAAAAGTTATAAAGGTACTGAAAAACTTGCACTCATTTTTACATTTTTAAATAAAATGGGACGACAAAAAGATTTTTAAATATATTAAGTTATCATACATAAAATACAAATACTTTTCAAACGTAGTATCGGCGAAAGTTTAATGTGAAGCGAAAATAAAACACAATAAAAATATCTATATATCTTTCATTCATACATGAAATTATGCACATCTTTGTATTACTTATTCTATAAAATTATAGGGTATTAACTAACATAAGAGGTCTATCACCCCAAAGTGTAATAATATTATTATAGTATGATGAACAAAGTTATAATAAATAATAAGTTATTAATACTCACGAAAAAAGCGCACCATCGTACAACTATATTATTATGTATATATATACAGACTACGTAGACTAAAAATCACTGACGTTATTTTTTAGGATGCATCAGCGAGAAAATATTACACCATACACATATATACGAAAATGTAGTTTTTTCTCGTTTGTTCGTTAGGAAAGTAAAAGAAAATAATTTAGAAATGGAGAACCGAATCATCATGTTTCTCTATTTGGGATAATTTTCAAATTTTAAACCGTTACATTTACAATTTACATATGAAACGAGATATATTGATTTAACTAATGATGCGATATAGTTGACTAATCGACCCTGTTATTATTTTCTTCTTCATAGCACCAAAAGACATGATTATTCGATCATACGGCCAAGACGATTGACCTATACATATAGTACATTGACGGCAACATAAATCTCTTATGTTGTATTTCCGAATTTTAGGAGCATGCAAAAATTTTCTTTTACTACAAACGTTAGCAATTTCTTTCTCCATCTTCATGTACGTAGTTTTATTGTACGGATATAAAAGTGTATATCATATACCGCAATATATCATATACGAGCCAGGCCCTTCGGGCCTGGATCGCTCCGCGATCCAGGTCCGAATTATATTAGCATGTGTTGACCCTTG
>JAQGBH010007835.1:0-10476 GCA_034698265.1 Sminthurinus aureus | reverse complement strand
TGACACAATGCATAAAAAATGAAAAATATTTTCATTCTTCTTGTCTTTCTCCGAAATTAAATAAGCAAAATTATTTGTAGCTCATTTTTCTCTTTCACCTTCTTCATGTTTTTTTATTGTTTCTCCATTCCTGTAAATAATTTCTAAAGCTAAAGTCCGACCACTCGCCATTCCTGATGCAAATGACTATTTGCTTTCTCGTATTTCTTTGGCTCTTGCTGAGCTGGAGGAGGATTTGCCCTTGACCCGGATCGATTGCTCGTTTGTGGTCTCTGACCTTCGGACAGAAAGCATGAGCAAGTACCAGCAAAAACGGGATCCTCATACTGCAACTGGAACGGGGCATTTGAGTAGACTTAATCTTGGAATTCCTCCTTGACGCTTCAAAATAAATAAAAAAGACTTTCTTTGTTGTATGTGTAAAATCTTGTGGATTCTGGATGGATGCGGCGTTTCTTTGTCTATCTTCACCCTTTTTTTTCAGCGAGTCCTTTTATACTCCTCTGAAGATAAGCTGGAGAAGAATGGAAGCTAACTTTGTTTTTAATGAAAGCCAACCAATTATTACGATTACGACTAATTTTTCATTATTTCAAAGTAACAGGTGACAAGTGTTGAGTGTAATTTGTTTTATTCGGGGAAAAATTATATAATAATTCGAGTTTCGAGTGTTTTCAATTTCCAACAGCAAACTATTACTGCTTTCTCTCATTTTCAGTACGTATTTCCATTGCATTGTGCATACAAAAAACTACGTGCAGAATAAAGTGCAGCTGAACGTTGCACATTAATCAAACTGACGGTTGACGACAATAGACAATGAAAAGTTTTCCATCTTTCCACGAACTCGGAACAATGCACCAAAATCATTACTTTTTGAGGTGAAAAAGAACCAAAACGGTTAAACTAAAACAAAAACAAAGGTGTTCTCTGCTCTACATTTAGAATTGTTACACAATTGTGAAAAGACAAACGTTTTAGAATTTAGGACCTCCAGACTAGAGCATAAAAAACAAAAAACATAGAAGCGATGCATCGTTATTACGAGAAATATCATATCGAAATATCGGAAATTTAATAACTCGATTAAAAAATTATTAAACAAATTCCTCCTTTGCTATTTTTTGATACTTTACAAGTTTTCAAGTTATGTAACATACACATTAGACATTAGCCTTTACAGCTTACAAAATACAAATACTTCGTCGCATGCGTAAAATTTCGATGCTAATTTGCCACGTGCCACTTTTAGATAAGCGTTTCATTTTTCTCCACAACTAATTGATGTTAACATAATGATCCTACGGAACTGTAATTGTAGCCCAAGGTTCAATTTGCCACCAACACATCTGGAAAATAATTGCCATGTAACGTTTTGCTCCTAGTTAGTTTCAGTATTTTTCAAACATTTTTTCTACGTTCCTAATTCTCTACGTTGTGCGTTGTACGCAAATCCATCCCAAAATATTTAACTACAGTCTACAGTAATTACTAATTACAGCACGTTTCTGTCATGTCTGTCATCCGTAAATAAAATTTAGTTTTCATGAAATTGGAAATTTGATAGTGCGGTTTCCCGTCCACTTTAATTTTAATTAAACAACCTCCCAAATTAAGAACAAGCTGGGTTCAAAACTGGTATAAAAAGGTGAAGGCAAGATGAACTGGACACAAATTGAAATCGAAAAAGAGGCAAAACACAAACTTTGTCTCCAAACATTTTATCCAACATGGCACGATTTATTGTTCCTTTCGCGTGCTTTGCCGCCTTCATCAGTTTGGGAAGTTGTAAGTTTGAAATATTTCTGTTCATTCAAATTAGTATCATTTATATTTCCATTTACTTTTAATTTTTCTAAGGGAGATTAAAAATTGTAAAAATTCTGACAAACTCTTTGATTTTATAGGTGCAATTCCATCGAGCTGGGATGAACTTCTCGGATCCGATTCTCCTCTCTTCCCTCAAACACTGAGCACCAAGGTTTTGAGCGCCACCAATACGCCTGTTCTACACTCAAGAGTTATCCGCGAGTTGAGCGATATGCTCGATAATTCTGAAATTTCATCAACGATCTACTCAAAATATTTGGTAAATCAGTTTTCTGAAACTAGCACTTAGATTTTTAAAAACGATCACAATTTCTCAATATTTTATCATTTTTGGGAGTTGAAATTTAAAATTAGCCGAATTATCGCAGTGCGCAGCGTCATGTTACAGAATGTGCTGTAAATGACTTAATCTGAATTTGAAAATTAATCTGGAATGTAAATTTATGAATTTATGAAAAGGTCGAGTACGAAAAACCAGAGAGGCGAAACAACCTCAACGTGTTCAAAAAGAACTTGATGCTGATTGCCAAGCGGAATCTTTTGTTTCACACTGGAAAATCCTCGTGGGAAGAAGGAATCAATAAATTTACGGACATGGTAAAAAATCCAATACAAAATTTAAAAATTCCCGTCTTTTTTTCACACTGTGTAAAATAAGTCTTGTGCAAAATTTTACAAATTCTGTAATTCTTTTGCTATTTTGTTGCTAAAAATTTTAGCCCCACGACGAACTTCGCCAATACTACGGCGGCATGCCCGCTAACCCAGAACCACCCACGGGCCTTTTTACAGTCTCCAATCTCACTCTAAAGCAAGTGCCTGATTCTTTGGACTGGCGCAAATGGGGCGCTGTCGGACCTGTTAAAGATCAGGTGACAGAGGGCATAATTTTTAATCTTTTTGTGCTCCAATAGCAAAGACTTTTTATTAGCCAAGGCTAATGCTAATTATAACTTTGTGCGGTTTTTTTGTGCTAGGGCGGTTGTGGCAGCTGCTGGGCGTTTGCATCCAACGTGGCGGTTGAAGGAAATCAAGCAATAGTAAATGGAGGCCCCGTCATTCCTCTGAGTGAACAAGATCTCGTGTCCTGCTACAAAAAGTCCTGCAATGGAGAATTTCAATGGAACGCTTTGGACTACATTAGTTCAAATGGGGTTGCCACTGCACTAGAATATCCATACACTTCCGGTAACGGTCGCGCTGGATCGTGCAAGAAAACGAAGAAGAAGGTGGCAAACGGTTTAACTTATACTAAGGTGTCACAGGAGAGTGACTACAAGGCAAATTGCGCTCAGTATGGACCATTCACCGTCTCTTTCTATTTCCATGACGACATGATGCGAGCAAGGCGAGGAGTCTATGATGGAGCTTGTGGCCAAGATGCAAATGGAAATCCCGATGGATTTCACGCAGTTGGTAAGTCCCAAATTTACCTTCAATTTTACAATCAGGCTCTATCAGAAATTAAAAATGTACTAGCAAGCGCTTTTTGGTGCTAATTTTGGGCTAATTTAGTCCCTATTTTTCATACTTTTTATTTTTGTTTGTGTTTACAGGGATCGTTGGCTATGGAAGGGAAAATGGACTCGACTACTGGATTATCAAAAATAGCTATGGAATCGGATTTGCGGACAGAGGATATATGAAAATTCGGGCGGGAGTGGACAAATGCGGCGTGCAGTCATATATTGGCGGCATTTTTGTCACCACTGGCCAATAATTTTTTCACATAATTATTGTTGTAAAATTATTCCTTAAATTTTATAGTTTGAGCCTTCAGCTTTTATGACACGATTTTTGTTTTGATTTGACTCTGATCAGACTGATTTTACCTTTTTATCTGTGTCAAAAAAATTAAATAAATAAATAAATTCCTTCGAAATCCTAAGTTCACATGAGAAACGTGTTCTTTTGTTTAATGTCAATATTTAGAACTTTATTTTAGATAGCAACATTGAAATCTGTAACGTAACATTTTTACAGGAAAATGCCTTTGACAATAATTTTACCGTGGTAAAATTCCATTTATACAAAAACGTGAGGACTAAACTGACGATTTGTCCGACGACATAGTCCATGAAAATCAAAGTATTTTCTCTCTCCAACACATAAAATCCACCCGCTTCAATTCCCAAAAACAAAGAACATTGAATAAAGAAAGACCCCTAAAAATTCAAAAGTAGTTTGAGGATAACAAAAAATGCTGCCATGACGACGAGATGAAGAAATAGAGGAAAAAGGCTACATTTGTGTCTTAAACCATTGGATAATTTTCTGTAAAATGGACAATTTGTTATGCAGAATCCAATGGAATAATTTAAGACATGAAGGCTAAAAACTTTGGGTGTATTGGCTGTTTTTTGTTTTTTGTTAACATGGAACATGGCCTTTTCGTTTAGATAAGCCTCGATATGTGGTTTTTGGTTGGAATTTGAAATTTGGAATTGATTCAGAATTGATCAATGCAATGCTAGACTCATTAAAAATAATTAGAGAAATGACAAAAGCGGCTTTGGATTGGTTTGGTGCACAAAAACAATTCGAACTTGGATACTTTAAATTAAATAACTATCTCCATGGAAACGGTTAGGAAATACACGGAGGTTGGGATGTAGTTTAAAGGCATATTTAAATGAGACGAATGAAGCTGCAGAGGCCTTCCTGTCCAAAATACGAGAATCATAAAACTTGCTGAATGCTTTTCGAAATCCCCCGGGAAAATAAAGTTCTTCCACCTCTGCAAAAAAAAAGAAGGAAATGGGAAGAAAGGATGTAAACGTTGACTATTTAAGTGGATTTAAGTATCAAGCTGATAAAATCATAATGTGTAAAAGCGGGTGAAACAATTGAATTTATTTACCTAGAAAATTCAAAATTGATGGATTTACTCGACATTTCTCCACCTCTTCAATTTCCATGTCGCCTTTTTCACGACCGCGTAGAGATTTACACAGGGTTTTTTCCAATCCGGTAAAACCCGCATCAATTTCAGAGACGTCATGATCCTGGAATTTTAGCTCCAGACTCTTCAATCCTTTTGGCGTTCCCTTCCAAATCCTTGGGGCCAGCAGACAAAAATCTTCAAACTGGCCCACAGACAGATGAGTAATATTGGGGAACACTTGGTAAAAAATTCCGAGTTGCTTTGAGTATTTTCCAGAAATTTCCAGGTATTTGACAGTGGGAACGAGGTCATAAAGAATTTCCTGGTCTGTAACTGGATCTATATCATTCTGGTCGATAACGAGTGATTGGAGATTTGGAAAAGTTTGAGAAATTCGAAACTTTGGGAAACAAAAGTCTCCTCCTGTGTTCCCGCTCAACGTTAATTTGACCACGTTTTTCAATCCAGATGTTGGCCAATCAATGAGAACGTTGCATTGCGGAGGGACCAATTTTACTTCCACAAGACTTGACTGGTTCAGCAGGATGAGTTTTGAATTGACCTCGTCAAATCGGCTGACAGGCGCTAGATTTTGCGGGTGGAATTTGTCGTACAAATCAGAGTAGTCCATTTCCAAATACGAGAGAGAGATGGAGTGGAAAGGGGCGGGAGCTTATGGATAATTTTTCAACTGTTTCTTCCAGAGCTGTTAGATTATGGTCCCAGGGTTTAAAAGACAGTCCCTTCAAAACATGGAGTCGACTTGACAAAAACAGGACGTCAATTTCTTCCACGGACAAAAATCCAGAAACACCTTCAAGATTTGGAGCCGCTTCCAAAATTTCTCTCACGACAAGGCACTTGGTCCCAGCTCCGACTTTGAGGGAAGTTAAGGCGGGAAGTGTGGCCAAGACGATGGGTTCTGGTGCTGATTCTGGAAACCATTCCTTTTCAGCCTTGAGCTTCTCCAGTTCCAGCCATTTCAAATTTGGAAGGAGCTCTCCCAGCGATTTTCGAACACAGTTCAAATTTTGTGGTCCAATTAATTTTAGCCCTTTGACCCTACTTCCGATTTTGGACAAAAAGGTTTGAGCATCACTCGCCTTCAAATTTCCTTGGAAACACAAGTTGGCACATGGAAATGTTTTGAAAGTGGACAAAAGACCGGTAAAACCGCGCAAATCCATGTATGGATTCTTGGGCAAGGCAAAGTTTTTGTTGTGGTCACTTCCCGTCTGGAAATGAGCATCCAGATTTTTCCTGGACAACAATATTTCTGTGGATAAATCTCTCCAATCCCGATTCACCAAACGGCAGTCCAAAAGCAGATCACTCGTCCTCAGTTTCTTCAATATAATGGCCAAAATCTGTTGAAAAAGAAGCAACACCGCGGGTTTTTTTATTAAAAGTTTAAAGTTTAAACTTGAATCCAAAATGAAAATGGCTATGGGCTATGTTTTGTGTGCTACCATTGGATTTTTCAATGCTTTGGCGACAGCCTCTGAAAAATTAATTGTAACATCCGCCTTTTTCGGTTGATTCTTTTGGGCGATTTCGGCTTTAGCCTTTTTACTTTGATTTCCACTGTCATTATTATCGGTCTGATTCGGATTCACGCCCTCAGTTATTATTCTTGCTCCTTTGTTCATCGTTTCCAAATTGGCAATCGTCTAACGAGTCAAAACAAACAAAACGTATGATATTTAAGTTGTATTTGAAAGGAAAATGGAAAAAAATCTACGATTAATTACGCTGAGAAAACCTCTACGTAAAAAACACATGTTTTACTATAAAACAATTACCTTCTGAAGCGAGTCAATCAGAGCGTTTTTCACATTTAGACCAGCTGTGAGGAGCTGAATCGTTTCATTTTGTTGACTTATAACTTGAAGCAGCTTTTTCTCCGTCGACGTGGATTTTGAATTTGAATTGGAACTCGATTCCTCAATATTTCCCTCCTGAAAAAAAAAGTAATGTCAATGTTCCATGTGTGCATACTTTAAAAACTGCTTCAAAATACAAATTTTTATTAAATTTGAGTTTTTTACCATTTTATCAGACACTGCCGTTGGAATCTGAGCTGTGAATTGTGTCAATGTCTCAGAATGAGTAAAAATCTTGCATGTACAAATATCTAACATATAAAAACTTTAGAAATTACAAATTTGATGCAAGACACAAGACGAGGACAAGTCAAAGGTTTTTCTTGAGTGAAGAATAAAATGTGTAATGTAATGTACAATGTGGAATGTAGATAGTTCATGGTCTATGGAGAGTGGAGAGGCACGAGGCAGAGCAGACAGTACAGTGTACACTGTACAATATACGACTAAATAAATACGAGAAGAAAACTTGAGAGCTCAATTCATTCTGAATTTAAAGGGGAAGTTGGCCCCTTGTGCTTTTTTATGCGAAGCAGGAGCAGGAGAAAAACAAGAGATAGCTCACAACCAACATGTCCAATGTCCAGTTTAGATAAGCATACCGTAAAAGGCCAAATGGTAGACCAGGTCTACTAGAGTAAAATCTATGACTGCCATTTAAGTTTTTACATAGTGCTACAGTAATGTGAACAATCACAGAATCCCTTACCTAGTTGCGATTGAAACATGCTCCTTGATTCTTGATTTCATACATCTTAGTTGCGATATTTTGATGTAATAAAACCGAATTCTTAAAGAATTTTCTGAAACTTGTGTCCACTGAATTAGCCACTTTTTTTACTGGTCAAATGGTTTTCAGCAAGTTTTATGCATTTACTTAAAACTTGAGACAAGTTGTGTGTATCATATATTATCACAATGAAATTACATGGCTATCGTAAGACGAATTTAAGTAAAGGGCTGGAGAGTATGACATACGGCATAATTTGGGTCTAAAAAATGAAGGAAACTGTATAAAACAGGCATTCTATACGTTTTTATGCATGCAAAAAAAAAACTCATACGCCCTTTGGGCAAATTCACCACATTTCAAAGTTTTAGCATTTTGGCTCCTGTATCTAATTATTTGTCTTTATCATTTATGACAATGTGTAAATTAAATCTACAGTTGAAATAAAAGCGTATAAAATAAAATTGACCCTTTGCTTGTAAAACTACACTAGAAATATCCTGATTAAAAACATTTTGCCATATTGTCTAAATAGCAAAAAGATGATTCCTACCTCCTAAGTGTTTTCAATGAATGGCGCATGTGAATTTGGTCATTTGTAATTAAAGGTAGATGCGGTAAATGAATATTTTCATCCGTTTTTCCTGTGTTTTTATCGAGCCCTTTGAAAGAGGAAAGAAAAATAACTGTGAGGACTGGAAAGGATAAAGGTCGGTGAAAATAGCATAGTTTCCAACTGAGGTTGGCTAGCTCAGCGGCTTCAGAGTTTCTCCTGGACAAAAAAGATCTCGACTCGCAAAGTGCGAGGATTCGATGACAGGCCAAAGGCCACAGGAAAACTCTAAATAAAAAGGTCAAAGGGCAGTCGACCAAAGTTTTGCCACTTTTTTCATCCAATTTTTATCTTTTTTGAACCTTTTCATTAAAAATATAATTGAATTTGTCATAATTTTACAATTAAACCCCCATTTTAAATGGTACATTAATATTTTTCCATCAACTTCGCTCATAAAATCATTCAAAAAAAAAAAAAAGAGTGCGTATAGAAACAGGTTTTTGCAAGTATTTTGGTGAGTTTTTGTGCATAATTACAAAGGTATATATTTATTTAGCTTCATTTACAGTTAAACTAATGATTAGTTAATTGAAATTGGTAATTAAAAGTTTAATTTGTATAATATTGCTACAAATTATTTGGTATTTCTCTAATAATTTTGTGTTTTTGTGATTCATTTTTAGTTTGGATTTTTGCTTTCACTTCAGATGTTTAACTTTCATCTAAAACAAAATGGGAATTGAGGACAGAAAAGCTGGTGATGTGTTCAACAAAAATGGATCAGTCTGCTGTATAACTTCAAAACAGGTACAATAATATTCTTCATAAAAGTGCATTTAAAAGTTACAAAATATCTTTGAAAAATGAAAACAACAGTTTCTTTGGACTTAAATTTTAAATGTTGTTTAATGCTTAATGCTGTTTTACAGAGAACTAAAGAAAGTTTTAGTTTTGACCGGAATCTGGAGAATTTCCACGAATTATCTTTGACCAATTACTCATAAAAGTTAAAGGAGAGTCTAGACATTTAACATGAATGCTAAGAATATATTTGGAATAGTATCATTATTTTGATCTATAATCATATACAATTTGGAAGGGTGTAACATGACAAAAAGGTAATCATTAATTATTTATTTCCGTAATATATATTTTATAGGGAGTTAAAAGTATTAACACAAGAAAAAGTAAAGGATGCAGGATGTTGAATGTGTTGGTAAGAATATTTCAAATATTATCATTAAACAAGTAAAAACGCCCGTCACATGACGGGGCAAAAAAAATGTTTATAGAATCCGAATCCGATGGTGAAAAAGCTTTGCACATTTCGTCTTAAATTCTCCACAGCATCTAATGTGTAGCCAAAAATCGACTCACCTATTTTTGTTCGTATGTGAGATTGTGCTATTTCAGCTCTCAATATTTTTTGGCTTTAGTGTACTCCTAAGTACAGCTATTTCATTAGCCCAAATAAAAGCTATTAGATTTCTTTCAAATGTCTTTTATCCAAGCAAATGCAACAGCTTTCTTCTTACTCCAGAGCAGAGTAATAACCATTTCTTTTAGCCAGAGTAATAGCCATTTCTCTTAGCCGGAGTAGTGTCTATTTCTCTTAGCCAGAGTAATTGCTATTTGTCTAGAGCGTTACTCACCGAATGACGCCATCGGATACGGATTTTATAGAAGGTAGATTATTGTTCCAGACAAAACAAAAACACAGCAAAAAAGTATATAATACATAATACATTATACAAAATAGGCTGTTATTATTATTCGACATTGTTAGCGTATTAACCATTTTCGGACCTTTGCCATTGGTAACATATAACGTCATTGTGACCGAAAGGGTTAAGAAGGCAGCCCCGCTGCTACTTATATTGTTTTTTCCTAACCGATTTTGCTACGTATAAAAGAAAAAAGAAAGAAAGAATAAGAACAAAAAAGTATTGTTTGGCAATTAATACGTTTAATTTGAGTTGTGGTGGTGGTGTTTTTCTCTTGTGTTGGCTGAGCTGAATGAATACAAGTTCCATTTTCAGAGTTGTTTCTCCGAAGTTCTCGAGGTGATGAAATTTGATCTCTCCTTGACTTCCGTTGACAGATTTTTTGATATGGATTTTGATACGATCGGCAAATGTCAATCATGAGTTTTACATCTGCTCCAAGATACAAACAAGTTGTCCAAGTTGTCTTCAACAGTTTTGGAAACTCCTCAGTTGGTATTTTCTCCTTTTCAAAATAACCATGAGCAAGTATATTTCGGATTTTTGTTAAATTTTGAACCATTTTATTCTGCGTCTCAACAAAAGATTTATAATTAAGAGCATTAGCATTTGATGCTAATGCTGACGGTTCGTTCAAGTCCAAGTCAAATTGAATTCGTGTGAGGATAATATTGAGGGTTTTAAAATCCCATTTACTCAATTCTCCACTCTTGATTCTTGATACAAAGGAATTCACGCTTTTTCAGTGCCTCTGTCTCTTTACTTTTATTTTGACTTTTCAACATTTTCCACCAGTGCTCTCAGAATCACAACTTTACTCACTTGTTACTTGCGAGAAAATAATTTTACTTACTTATTACTTACTTGAA
>JAQGBH010007834.1:0-10477 GCA_034698265.1 Sminthurinus aureus | reverse complement strand
TGGACTCAAATTTTCAGAGGTTGTTTTTTGGACCAAAAGGAACGATTAGAGGGGGTAAGACTTCGAAGTCCGCACAATGTTGTAAAAATGGGACCCTCTACTGTACATTGTATATATTTCTATCAGTATTCGTTGTTATTGGCAGAAGCACTGTCATTGTCATTGTCATTGCCAGCAATTGATGTACTTTTCCTCCTTTTATTGATGACATTACACAGAAGAGAGCAAAACACAGAGAGAAGCTGGTAGCTTTCTAGACGAGCTTTCTGTATAAGATGTAAAAGCATGGCTATGTTTTTATTGCATACGTACGAGTATACGTTACATGTACAATGTACAGGATATCTGTCTTTGTGGTCTGTCTGGTTTGGTTTGGCTTGGCTTGGTCTTTACAACTAGAATTGGAATTGGAATTAGAATTACAAGTTTTTCTATTAAATTATGCATTTATACATACCAGACAATTTTCCATCCTCTATTCTCCATAATGACTCTGGTTGGCCGAAAATAACTGCTCTGATGCTTTCCATCTCCGTCCTTGTTCTAACTTTAGCCCAAAAAGTAATCGTTTCAAGTTGGAACGGTCAAATATCTGTACTCCATACTCTGTTCTTTGTACAGTTCACGATACGGAGCACATTTACATAAATTTTACATCAATATCCAATGTCCAATGTACAGTGTATAGTGTACAACGTACAATACACAAGTAATCACAATGTAAATGTAACTACAACATTAAATGACTACCATATGATATGCATAGGCCAGATGAGAAGAAGGCACATTCTACGAGCTACTTATACTACAATGTCGATGGATATGACTGGAACTGGAACTGGAATTGGAGCTGAAAGTGAAAGTGATATTGATATGGATATGGATATTGAGAATGGAGACTGGACGATGCTGGAATAAGCTGAAATTAATATTAATGAACTACAGTTTAAGGGTGACAGCTACAAGCTACAAGGAAGAAAGACAGAAACAGACAAGGAATGAAGGAAAGAAGAAGCTGCGCTGTTTGTGCTGTTAAGATCAGTGCAGCTCTTGGTTTCCGAGTCCGAGTTTCCACATACTCTGTAATATAATGGTCAATAGACAGTGGGCAGTGCGGGTTTGTACACATGGCAAAAGTCTATTTCTGTTCCAATTTCGATTTCGATTTCTATTTTTATATCAAGACTCCAGACTCAATACCCATCCATCTCATCCCCTTATTTTCTTGTTCGTCTTCTTCTCTGTTCTCTCCTCTCCTTTTGATTTCTTTTCTTTCGTCTTTCGTCGCAGACTGAATTTATTTCCACATTTGTACCCTTATTATCCCCAATAAAATGGAACAAAGCAAAGGGAACAAGAACCATGAAGAAAGTCACAAGGAGAAAGGAAATTTACTACAGATTGCAACTCTCGGACGTGTTCATTGAGAATTGAGTCTAGAGTCTAGAAGTATTGAAACGCACGTGCGTGCAATGTCGCACAGTTGGTCTTGGTATTGGTATTGGTATTGATGTTGGTCTTGGTGTTGGTTCGTACTCGTTAGCTCCAAGTTGATTTTGATTTGCAGTCAATGTTGGAGTTAGTGTTGGAGTTAGTATATTAAACTATTTCTTGCCCGTACACCGTACACTCATATGTATATACATATGTAATATGGCTGAAGAAGATGAAGCACAACTATAGAAAAATTTTGTCATCTTACGTCCTGCATGATGCTGCCGTCATCGTCCTCGTCATCTTCATTGGCATTGTGTTTGTCACTGCTTCAGTGCTGGAGTTGTTGTTTTCATTTTTGCTCCTGTTTTATGCACAGAATTGAATAATACATGACTCTTACCACAAAATATGAAGACTAGTAAAAGTTGAGATGGTAGTCGTTTTTTTGTCTCATAAAATAAAATCTAATACTACGACCCATTCTCTAAGAACTCGAAATTCTGAATTCGGAACTGGAAACGTCCTCTACTTAATACTCAATGTTTCAACACTTGGTATAGTAATATCACTATGCCTTAAAAATGACGAGGAGAAAGAGTAAGAGAAAAAAAGAAGAAGGAGAGGAAATTATTATTATACGCTCTATCGAGTCTATCGAGTCCAACCTCCAAAAACTCCAAACTCCAAACACATAAACATGAAGCATATTTTTGGCTCTCATGTACTCAAGTACATTGAGTAGAAACTAGAAACGCATAAATACAATGCATCCGCCTCTTTGTCTTCTCTTCCCTCTCTTTCTCCTTCTATTGTTATTATCTATTCTATTACATTAGTTTGCAAGAACGGACGGACGGATGGATATTTTTAACGCAAATTTTAAATTCTCATCATGAGTTTACTAGTGTTCAATGTCGAATGCATGCAACATGCAAAGTGTTTGTATGTAGAATGTAGAGTGTAGATATTTTTGTACTAGAATATTCAATACTCAAGTATGCATTTTGTACATTATGTTTCCTCATTCCTCGTTCCTCGTTCCTCGTTCCTCGTTCCTTGTGAGAGCAAGAGTTTATTTATAATGTCGTTACAACATGGAAGACGAAACACTCAAATTTGCCTTGTCGTTGTCTTTGTCGTTGTTTCACTCCACTCCCAGAGAAATGGAATGGGCAATGGGAACGTAAAGAAATTGAGAATTCCTATCGTACGATATTTCGTCTTGAGTCTAGAGTCTAGAGTCTACAGTCTAGAACATTGCAGATTCTACATAGACTCTAGATTCTAGATTGTAGACAAGATATTCCGGGAGACAACGAAACACACAAACAGATTGCGATTGGCATTATACTGCATACTGCATTTCCTCCTTCAGTTTTCAGTTTGGCTTGATCACCATCATGACAATATATGTGATGACAATGACAATGACAGCGATGATGATGGCGACGATGATGATGATGACAATGCTAAGGATAATGAACGGAAGGAAATGTTTGAGTTTTTGTCTCCACTACCCCTTTCCTTATGTCTTTACCTCCTTTCTTCAGTCTCCAGTGTGGACGGTAGACGGTGTACGGTGTTACGACGTACATAATTTCAAATTAGAGCTTGTATTATTATCCGTATTATCATTAGCTTTATCACTATCTTTATCATTATCATTACATAATATCTGATAAAAGGATAAAGGATAATGTACTTGTTTCTTTATAACACCAGCACCAGCCAACAACACAACCAGCACTGAAAACGGCATGGGTCGCCGTTGTCATTGTCTTCATCTCAATTCTCAATGCTCAATGCTCAATAGCAATTTTAATTTCATGTCATACTACACTCTATACTCTACACCGTCCTACTATCTCTTGATGATAATAATAATAATAATAATGGTGATGCTTATGATAATAATGTGAAAAAATGAAGTGACGCGTCGTCGTCATCTCGTCATCCTGTCATTTCCCCTTTCTTCCTCCATCTGCTCACTCACTCACTCACTCACTCATTCCGTTTCTTCTACCAAGTTCTAGACTCTAGACTCTTGTTCTTGTCCTCTGCTTCTTGTTTAACAGTGTCAAAATATGCATGAGACAATTGGAAATTTGGATGAATGGATGTGTTGTGTCTAGAGTCTAGTGCCTTGTTTCTTGTGTCTTGTGAATTGTGTTGGAGCAAATTATCATTACCCTGGAAAATGAATGTGTATGCTACAACTCCCCTTTCTACACACTTTCTACATATTTTATTTCAAGGAGGAGAATCCAAATTCAAATCCAAATTCCATCATGTAGACTTGTCTATCGTCTATACACAGTATAAAACGAAATAATCTGCATATTCCGCGTAGATTGGCGTCTCTGTGAATTAATGCTGCATAATTAATCACTGGTGGGCTCTATATACAGTGTACAGAAATATCTATGTAAACTGGAGACGGGTGACTGGAGATTCTTGTGCTTGTGCTTGGTGACTGGTGATTGGTGAAACGAGCCATTACACAGAGTTAATAAAACAATATTATTATTATTGTCGTTGGCACTAATTCTCGTTCTCGTTCTCGTTTTCGTTCTCACTCTCGCACTTGTTTCGCATTCTCATTCATTTTGTCATCCTCCTCCTTTTTGGCTTGATGAGATGCCTTTTTTGAACGAGTTTCTTCTTTTCATATTATCCCTTTCTTCCATTTTTTTGCCATGTATCTCAATGCTCAATGCAATGTTCAGCATACAATGTACAATGTACAGTGTAAAATGTAGAGTAATTTCAAAACTGCCTATCTAATTAGTAATTAGCCATTCTTCTTGTCATTCTCGAGAATGTGACTGTGACTGTTACTGTGAGTTGAAGTTGGTGTCGGCGATGGCTTTGGCTTTGGCGTAGCATTGCAGAGAGATGGCTGAGCAATGTACAATATACGGAATAAAATAACAAAACTTTGTACTTTATAAAGCCAGTGGAAAGTGGGAAGTGGAAAGTGGAGAAAAAGAGAAAAGTGAATGAGAATGACTTGACTGACTTGACTCGAGCAAATTTTTCTAGCGATCAGTAAAACGAGTTTTTTCCAAGCTTCTTTCTCTTTCTCTGATTCTGTCGGCTGTAGGTTCTAGGTTCTAGGCTCTAGGCTGCTGTGTCTGCCTTTTCACTTTACTCTACTCTGCGTTGTCTACAATCTACAATCTACAAGAGCTGCTCGCTTCTTGCTGCTTGAATAATCAAAGAGAGGGAAAGTAGGTAATATTGTCAAGAATGATAGAATGGAGTAAATAGAACAGAAGAGAATGGAATATGTGCATAATATTAAATACACGCGCACATACACCTATAGTACATACGAAGACAGAGACAGAGAAGACAGTCAAGTGCAGACACAAGACAGAAGCGTTCACTTTTTCCCACTATTACAAGAACTAGACAAGGACAAAGACAAAGACAAAGATAAAGGCAACGGGAAAGACAACGGCAAGCTTCAGTCTAGTTCTAGTTCTGGGATCCAGGAAAATAGTGGGAATGTTGAATTTTTTGAATAAGGGAAAATAGAAATGAGACTTTCATCTCTTTCCCTGTTTCTACCTTCTACCTTCAGCTCCTACATTCCAGATTCTAGATTCTACATCCTAGATTCTATAGGCACTGAACCCCACATGTTTTTATAATGCATACATTTTCAATATACCAGATGCACATGTAGGATGTAAGATGTACGGGCGTATGTTTGGAACAAAATAGACAAAAGAGAAAGAGAGAATGAACAACTCTTCTATTTTCTCTATAATATTTTCCCTCGTCTCCTGTTCTTCTTTCTCGTCTTCGTCTTTTTATTTTCTCGTCTCTTTGATCCGATAGGAATATTTTTTTATGATTTGAACAAGAGGCGTCTCGAAACTCGAAACTTCATCGTGTCTTCCGTCTCATTCGCCTTCCCTCTTCCGTCTTTGCGTCTTCTGCCTTTATATACTCCTCAAACTCTTCAAAATTCAAGACACTGTATGAAATTACACCCGTTCTCTTCCATTCTCCCAATCTTCCAATCTGCACATGGATATCATTATGGTGTCATACTGCTTTGTGTTTTGTGCTTTGTGCTTTCAACTACAGCTTTCAAGCAAATATGCATTTGGTACATGTTGAACAGGCTGCAGCGGAGATGAATGCATACATACATACATACATGTATGCAAAATATAAAGTATATAGTGTGTGCATTAAAGTCTACCTGGATATTTGTGTTTGTGAGTGTGTACCTTTCTCTGCTATTGGATGCTACTGCTTTCTTATTGTACACACATAGACAATGCACAGAGATAAATTTACAGAATACTAGAATACTAGAATACTGAAGGTTCAGCGAGTACTCTTTTTCTTTGTCATTTTTTTGCTCTTTTTTCATCCGCTTACATCTTGAACTACCGAAAGAAGGTTGATTCACAAAATAGTCTGGGATGTAGAATCTAGAACGTAGGATGTAGGATGTTGGATGTTGGATGAGCCGAGTGTGTCAGCTGTTAAATGTGCAAGTGAAAGTCTTTTGTTTGGAGTCCAGAGTCTAGAGTCTAGAAAATTCTAACGCCTCAAGTTTGAGGAAAAGAGAAAGCAGGAGAAAATTTAGTAGTGAAAATGAGATGGAATTCATATATGTAATTGAGATGAATTTTGAAAAAAAAACACATGTCCGTAGTCTAGAGTCAAGAGTCAAGAGTCAAGAGTCAAGAGTAGAGCTAGATACTTGCTGCACGTGCATATTTGGACTGAGTTGAAAGTTAGAAAATGAGGAAATCCAAAGTCCAAAGAGTGTTGTTGTCATCCCTGATCCTTTCACTGAACTCAACTCAACTAAACTCAAAACTCAACCATTGGTGTACTTGAGGGACAAAGCTCTAACCGGGTCTACTATTTACTATCTACTATCTACATCAGACGTATTTGCATCCTCACATAGATTGCATTTGGCTTTATTTCGTCCATGGAGGAAAATATGCTTTTAGCTTCTTCCGCCCTTCTCTCAATACTCAATACTCAATTGTATACGTATAAACATTTACTTACTCCCTGACACAAATTCAACTACCTTTAACGTAATTCTATAAAGTGGAAAGCTATGGAATATGGAATAAGGAACATGAAATAAGGAACATGAAATATGAAAAAATGAAAAGGGATGGAAATATTTCAGTGTACTTTGCTTGTATTTTAGCAGTTTCCAGTTTGTCGTTTCTAGTTTATCAGAAAGTATGCATAGTATAGAATGTACAATCAACAATTTGTTTTAAATTTAAAGGAAAATATGATGTAGAAAGTAGAAGGTAGAACGTAAAGCTCCTGTGCAAGAAAACGAAAAATTCACTCATGTCTCTTTTCACTTTTAGTGATATTATTTGAATATTTCTGGATGGATGCAACACGTACAATGCACAATGTAGAATGTAGATGGAGTATTGAAGCTACACAAATATTTTGTATAGGTGTGGTGACCATTTTATATGCATATCGTGGCCCTCGTTTTAAAAGCGAATACGTCCCATTTATAATACACAGGACGTATTCGCTTTTAAAACGAGGCCCACGATATATAATATATAATACAGATGTAGATGTACATATGACTATAACACTTCATGTGATTTACCGGAAGAAATAGAATTTTAGATTGAACAAGAAATTCAATCAAGTGTAAAAAACTAAAAAGTAAAAACAAAAAAATGACAACAGATTCCTCCATTTTACATTTCCAATCTCTAGTCTCTAGTCCATACCATAACATAACATAAGTCTGGTTTTCCATGGAAAATATAGTATGGAATACGTGAGTACTGGTGAGAGAAAGGAGATGGAATTTTCTCCAATGTTCACTCTTCAATATTCAATATTCAATCTAGAATTTATCTCTAGAATTCAAAGTTTAGAATTTAAAGTGTAGAAAATAAGTGTTTTCAGTATCCCTTCAATTTTATATTACATGTTCCATCAGTTTGAATTTCAAATTTTTCCTTTCAAAATGTACCTTGTAAATAAAGGGTAAAAACATATTTTCTTGTCCCTAGATTCTAGATTCTGGATGCTTCACGTATAGACCAGTGAAACAGAAAATAGATTGATAATATACCCGTACACGTATTGACATTTCCCTTACCCGCTGCTCATGTTTTGTTTCATTGTATATTGTAAATTGTACAAGAACATATTCACACGGATATTTGTCACACTGTATTATTTTCTACCATTGAATTTTATGTCACACACTTAAATACGGCCAATACCAGATGCAACATCTAAGCATCTAAAATCTAACGTCACATGAGCAAAAATTAAGGGAAAGAAGAATCCAGAAAAAAACAAAAACAAAAACAATCCACAATTTTCACTGGTTTTCTTCTCATCATCAGCTCATACAGGTAAAAAACATATGATATTTTATGAAATGAACCAAAACCCAAAACTCAAAGCTCAAGACTAAACCCAAAACCTTAATGGTTTACAACAAGAGAGGAATAATATACGGATAAAAAGAGACAAGTTGTGAAATACGGGCTAATAAAATTAAATTATGATTGAAGTATTTTATCAGATGGCAATAAATAATTAAATACGTCAACTCAGTATGAAGTATTCCATAAGCCGTAGCCGTATCCGTATCCGTATCTGTATCTGTATCTATCTCGTATTATCATGTTAAACTCTGGGAGAGAGGATGAAAAAAATATGGAAATGGAGATGGAGGGTGGCTCAAATTTTCCGAAAATACTATAGACTCTACACTAATACATTAATACATGAAAGCTCGATGCTCAATGCTCAATACCATCATCATCATCATCATTATGATACAGCGGATGTCCCCACGTGGCTCGCTCTCATTTCTTTCTACAATGTACTTTGTGTACTGTGAACTGTGAACAGTGTTTTGGGCATACATCCATTATCCATTCGTCCATTCACTTTCTTTCAGCAACGGATTTTCCTATTAAATTCGTCGTATGTTGCCACAATTAATTTTAATCCAAAATCCAAACTCCAAAAACTTTGAGTCAGGAGCAAGAACAAGCACAAGGACTAGAATCCATTATACAATGTACAATGTACAATACACTTTTCCATGTAGAATGTAGTGAACAGAGAAACAGAGAGACAGAGGCAGAGGGAGAGACTATTCGTCGGCACTATTCTTTTTTGATATCCACCAAAAAACTTGAAATGATTAGGCATATCAGAGAAAATTCACCGTATGATCTCCCGTGTTCTTTCTACATTCTACATTCACAAATGAATACTGTAAAAGTGCTGTACTGTACGCATCTTCCCTTTCATACGAACCATGTACAATGTACAAAGTATAACGCACTAATTCGATACACCAGAAACTAGAAACTAGAAACCAGACATCAGACACAAGATATCTGTTATATTATGATAATAGACAATGTTCCGAATAAAAATGATTCGGATTGAAATGAATTGAATGGATAGCTGAATATTTATATGGTATGTAGAACAGTTATATGCTTATATTTAATATTACAACGTACAAACTACTGATATTCTTTTCAATATGCACACATACGTGTATGCTGTATAAAATATATGGAGTTGAATGTAGGAAGCCGATTTAGGATCCCCGATATTCGCACATTAGATTATCCAAAAAGTGTGTGTATATCTGTGTTACATAAAAATAGTGACCTTAGTGGTAAATGCATGTATTTTTATACCATGAGAGAGGGAGTTGGGGAGTGTGTGTAGTGTGTAGTGTGCAGCCCGAGTTTTGGTGAGGAAGGATAATAATTTATAAGAAACATTTAGATGGATACATGGGGTGAAGAGATGAGGGCGCGTAGACAAAGGCCGACTCATTGTGGATTGTGGACGAGGAACGAGGAAGGTGTGAGGCATAGAATTAGTTTCGAATAGAATACTCACACTATGTGGTCATCCGTTTACCAACTCCAACTCCAACTCTGCCGTTCATTCCCGCTCCAACTCAACTCAACTCGGCTCAACTATCCGCTACCACCAATAACAATAAGAGCTAAAAGTAAAGTACACACATACACATTCCAATTTTATACACACACTTTTATAGAGAAAAGAGAATCAAGTCGAATCCAATCTATCTTTTCTCTGTCTCCCTCTGTCTTTGTATCTCTGTGTACAGTGTACACTGTACAGTATAAATAAATATTACGTTATAGGAAAAAGTGTGCATGTCCTATGTGGTTTTAATACACTGGCACTGGATTTTGTAATGATGTGCATCTATACTCTATACCTATAAAAATGTATGAAGTATGTAGGCAGCCGTCTCGTCTCATTTCACTCTCCTATTACTTTTAGATATCTCCTTTGTTAGTGACGAGGAGAAATATTATTATTGATGTTACTTATAATCGACTATAGATAGGAAATTCGTAGGGATAAAATAAATTATAAGCCAGCACACACACACACATCTAAATCGAATGAGAACGGACGGAGCACCAGGACGAGCGAACGAATGAACAGTGAACAGCCTTCGTGTTTCCGAGTTTTTATCAGAATCAAATTGGTTATGTGTCGAGAAAGGTACGACAAATCAGCTGGAGATTCCGCTATTCGCCATGTACTATTTATATATATATCTATGTACATTGTACATTCACTCCCTTTCATTTCTCCGTCTCTGTTCTCCGTTCTCCGTGCTACATTCTCAATCTCTCTGTCTTTTCCCTTTTCTCTTTCGCCGACCGCGATTTTCCCTCACAATAAACTACAAACTACGAGTGAATTTAATACTCATTCCACTTATTATAATACCTTTATTACTCGGGTTCAGTGTACATTGTACAATGGGCAATCCATGCTCAGTGCTCATGTACAGTTAGTTAGTTTTGGTAGTCCATTATTCTAGATTCTAGATTATAAGAATATGCATAATATATAAAATAACAAGTAAAAAACGCCCGTCAGATGACGGGACAAATAGTTTGTATATAAAATCCATATCCGGTGCTCAAAAATCTTTCCACAAATGTTATAGCCATTTCTCTTAGCCAGAGTAATAGCCATT
>JAQGBH010007833.1:0-10477 GCA_034698265.1 Sminthurinus aureus | reverse complement strand
GGTCAAGGGTCAAAACATGCTAATATAATTCGGACCTGGATCGCGGAGCGATCCAGGCCCGAAGGGCCTGGCTCGTAACCTTTTAATAATGAATGAAGACTATAATAACCACACAACGTAGCTTAGAATAAAAACAAACGTAAACAATTCTACTTGTATATAATAATAGGTATGTTAATATTAATAGATAATTGAGCTCAGAATATTTTTTTGTGAATGAGTCAGACATTCACGTAACGTATATTCTAGTATAAATTGAAAGTAAATAGTCAGTATATATAGTTTTACAGGTACCGTAGAGTGATATCTAATTATGTAAAGTAAATGTCAAAATCTTTTAGTACACAAAAAGTTATAGCCTTCTACTTAATATAGTTTCCATGTAATTAATTAAGTGTAAAGAATTAGGACATCTGTGTACAGAATTAGAACACTCTACAGTACCATATAATATACAATAAAATATATTGAATGAAAAAAAAAACAAACGAACAAAAAATACACTTATTTGTGAATTATTATTGTATGTGTTTTTGTTTGTTTGTGTGTGCAGGAGAGTTTACAAGCTTATCTAAACAGTGTTTAGTAAACACGCATATAATATTTAATTATTAATAATATATATATTTTTATCCTATCATATTATTATTATTTCATCTTATGTAATATGCATACAACAATCATCAATACTGAATACAACAACGATCAGAATTTCATATTTTCTTTCTTGCTTTTTCTTCTCTCAACAGAAGAACAAAGAGGATAGAAAGAAAAACGTTTATACGAGAGTGTACAGAATCATTTTCTCTTGTCATTATTATCTAGACTATCATACTTTCTTCTTACATACCATACTTACGGTATTTTACACTTATTTTACTGAAACATTGCATGTGTATGGTTGTGTGTATATATATTTACGAAAGATGGCTTTTTTCATGCTAATTATATTTTAAGCTATTTTCATGCATTCAATATTGAACAGAATGAATTTACGCATTGTTGTCATTATTATCAATTCGTTCTCTTCTATTTCCTCCTTTTAGTTGCAATTAGTAATTGAATTATATATTTATATTATTAATATATATATATTATTAATACTCAACAATATAATATATTATAAGACATTAGGATGGATCTATGAACAACAAAAACTGAGCCTCAAACTACATCTAATCTTAAGTGTTTCATATTCTCACTATGTATTACTTTATGTTCATTATACTTTTCCATATCCAATATTCAATGTTATATAGGAACTTTTATGTAATACAAGTTCCATGCACATTCATATCCCTTAACCCAAAAGGTAAGAAAAGATGTACGATATAGGTATGGAGTAGATTGTTGTCTTTGATTCATAATTTTATTTGTTTTTCAAAACAGCACACTAATATACCCTACTCGTTCTTTTAGAAAATATCAATAAAAATGTCATGAAAAAAACGGATTCCTAGAGCTATAAATTCATGACTTGGCAAGTTGTTCAGAGATAAATATGATTTACAATAATTATAATAATTAATAATATATATACGCATTTATGTATATATATAACTAAATGTAATACAAAGTTTGAATGCCAGCAATCTGCCGTGAGTTGGAATGACGAAATAGAAAAAAAATATTTGCGGCGTGTGAGTATAGTATTATATATAAGCATAAAAAAAATTTCATACAGACACAAAATTGAGTGGATAGGCGAAACGAGGAAAAAAGAGTACAATAATTACAAAACCGAAAACACATATTTATACATATATATAGTCGTAAAAATAATCATAAACTTTCCATTTTAAAAAATTAATCTATTCTAACAGGTACAGGTATTTGATTCTCTTACAAAAGAGATCAAAGAGGGAGAAAACGAGAAGAATTGTATTGGAGAACTTTTTTTATACAAAAATTCATTACTACTACTACCGTCGATCGAAAAAACTGGAGAACGAAAAGAAAAAAAAGTATAAAAAAAACCTACAGTAGCAGCAGCAGGAGCACCATCAATGAAGACCAAAAATAACAATACTGCGCGAGGAAATGTCTTTTTTTTTACTTGATGTTGAAGTCAATATGAAAAATCAACTCTCTCGATTTGGTGGTGGAAAACTCCTACTGTCGGACTTTTTCTGTAAGCATAAATAAATTATAGCATTGCAATTAATAAATAAATACGTTTCAAAAAGAACTTTTATAAGTTATAAAAGTGTTACATGTAATAAAATTCTCTATACCTTAAAAAAGAATGGAAAACACCCTTTAGTTTCGGGTTGAGGCGGACAATCCAGTAGAAGGTCAGGTGTAGGTGTATTATTCGGTCCGAACACATTTAATTCCCGGTAACAAGTTGTTTCCACCATCTCCATTTGCCACTGTTTGAAAAAATGTTAAATTTTAACATTTTTCATTGATAAAAGGGTAAATTACAATATGAATAATTAATGTATGCTTTGCAATTTCTAAATTTTTATAGCTATAGGAAGTGTTGTTACTAAACGTTGTAACTTGCAACTGGAAGTGTTTTTTTATACCGGTATTGAGACGGATCCTGTATTGAACTTTGAATAAAACGAATCATCCGATGCATCTAGATTGACTCCTTTCACTGTTCAAAACAACATGCATCAAAGAAAATGTTACTAAAAATTGTTCATAGTCAGACTTTTCATGAAATATAATGTGATACATCATGCATGTATGTACTTTTTTCTCCTCTCATTTTTAATAGTCTAGAATATTTAGATAATTAAACCAAAACTAACCTGTTGAAAATTGCTCAATATCCAAGACATCTTTTGCATAGACCGCATGAGGATCTGGCGCAAAAGGAGGATCGACTAAACCCACTTCAACTCTTTTCCAATTTAGAGAATTATAAAATGCATGTTGTTTAACTTCCTTTGCACCATTTCGTCCGGAATTACATCCTAATCTTTCTTTGGTTGGCTTTTTTAATAACTACAAAAAAAGAGCAAATTCAATATATTATATATATTTTGCAAGTTCATGTAACATCATCAGACTGAAATGAAAACACATTGTAGCATAAGTCTTACACAAAACATGGTCAAAAAGTATTAAAGTATAGTATAGCAACAAGTATAAAGAGCGTGCTCACCAGTTGGCATAAAAGTTTGGCTTCTTCTGAAAATCTCGATGAATAACGCTCAGGTTCTTCTTTGACACGTCTATCAACCTCCTCTCTTTTCACTTTCTCCTTTCGAGCTCTAAACGGTGCAGCACCTTCGATCATTTCATAAACTAAACAACCGAATCCGAACCAATCTGGACTGAAAGTATAACGCTCGTTATCTATTACTTCGGGAGCTATAAAGAGAAAGAACATAATATAGATTACACATTTATTTATTTCCAATGCTTCTAGAGTGAAAAAAATATAAATATATTTATATATTTTTCAAAAAATAGCCCAACGTGAGTTTTAAAAAAGATTTAAGCTTTGCTCACACATATACCCGACCGTCCCTACTCGGCCTCGAACAGTTTCTCCTTCTGGAACTTCGATTGCAAGTCCAAGATCCGATATCCTTACATGTCCATGATCATCCAGTAGGATATTCTCCGGTTTACAATCCCGATAAACAATACCCAACGTATGCAAATGATCTAGGCCACATAGAACCTAACCAACAAAGATAAATAAAATATTATTATAAAACACACTGTGTCATGCTAAAAATTCAGATTGCTATATTTCAATATTATGAATTAGGAAACAACGATAAAAATCCTTGTATATAGCTAATAGATAATCATGTTTCTTTTATTTTTAATTATTTGCATTTGATTACCTCTGCAGCATAAAATCTTGCACGTTCTAAATCAAAACCAGGTTCATTGCCCATATTGTATATGTGGAACTTTAAATCACCTCCGTTCATGAGAGTCAGAACGAGACATAGTGAGTCTTTGGTTTCGTAAGAATAAGCTAATGAAACAACGAAATTTGAGTTGATTCGTTGAAGTATTTGCTTTTCTGCCAGAACCATTGCTTCGCCCCTCCGCTTTTTAATTCTTTTCTTCTCCAACTTTTTGCACGCATACATCTTTCCTGTTGCTCTCACTTGACACGCACAAACTTCACCAAACCCACCTTTTCCTAATACTCGGTACATTCTGAAAGTCTTGTGAGTGACCGGTTGGCTGAAATACAAAAAAAAAAAAGCAAAACATTCTAAATGTACTATCATACATATATATAACAAAGTCAAGCTACAGATACATACTATGCCTTACGTTTAATATAAGGAAAACTGGAATGTATCCAGCAAACATTCAAAAAGAACAAAACAAAAGATTTATTATCGATTTTATACCAAACAGTAAAACTGAATGTGTGAGATGTGTACAACATTGTATACATACATATATGTAGAAATAGAAAGAATGTAAAAATACTGAACAAAATGTATACATTATTATATTATATAAATCTGTTGCATGTATATGTATTTTATATATATTACCTTTCCAACCATTTCCATTGAAGATATCTATGAAAATACATAGACTGTTCAAATAAACGGTAAGGCTTGTCTGCAAGGAAACTTTTGACTTGACCAGTAGACTCGGCGAACTGATCCTTAGTTCCTCTACCCATTTCACATCTATCAATTATTGCTGGATCAACCAGACTCTTCACCGCTTCGGAGCTCTATATGTACAGACACAGATACACATCATAAATGAAAAAACACAGCTCATCATAAATCAGAGTAAATATAAGTCATATAAACTTCTAATCATTTATGGTTCTCTTTCATTTCAACACTATACAAGTAAATGTACGTTACACATTACACATTACGTATTACATGGTTTCGCGGTATATATATGTCTGGCGGACTACATGTTGTATAATATAGTACGAATGAAATATGTGTGTATAATCTAGATTCTAGATGGAAAATAAATGTGTGGTAGCTTACATTACTGGATTCGAGATAACAGCAGGAGGGCATTGGGAAAGAAAGAAGAAAATAAAAATGGACATGAATTATGGATTACAATTTTTATCAAATATATTTAGACGGTTCAAATGTTTCTAATTATTATTACTAATATAGAATACAGAATACAACAGGTTACAAAATAATTATAACAAGTTTTGAAATATAAGTGTTAGTTTTTTCAGACTATGTATTATTTACCTGGAAAGGAAAGTATTGAATATTGTTTGTGACAACTCCAGTCGGCGTTCATCTTGTTCGATTTCATATTTCTCCTACAAATATAGAAAACAAAAAGAAATGTAATGCAACATATGTCCCATATTATTACTAGTTTATTGTAACTGTAAATCATTTCCATTTTTCAAGAGATACGAGTTGGTTTTGATATCTATAGATTACAATATTATATTATGATACACATAACTGTTTCTTTATCATAGATAAATAAAATACAAAGAGAAAAAAAACAGGCTTGTAGTCCCAAAGTAGTTAAAAATGCTATCATAAAATTGTTTTATTTTCTCGAGGCACTAAAACCTCCTGAGGATGATGCAATTGTACGGAAAAGTTAATATATCATTATTAGCATAAAAACGAAATCTAAAGTATAATTAATTAACTATATCATCAGTCATCACGTTACAGTTACACTAATAAGTGATTTATCACATCTTCTAGAGTTTCATATGTGTACATGCCTGTTGCATGCCTTGTTGTTGTTGGAACCAAAGGAATAAAAGTGGATAAAATGAGAATAAAGACTGAATAAACTTACCACCGTATCGAGGAATCGATTACAAAGGTGATAATGAGGATCTGTAGCTTCACAAAACTGTCGAAATAGTAACCGACCGATTGGCTGTTGGTCTACCACGTAGCTATAATAGGAATCTGTCAAGATATATAACCAAATCGATTAGTTTTTCACTCATGTAGAGGTAGATGGTGGATATATATATATATATATATATTTCCTCCATTTGAAAAACTTACAGGTATATAAAAGTGTTAAGCATGCACACGCACATACACTTTCATGCTTATTTATATTCATTGCATAAATTTAATTGAAACTTGTATGTATTTTTACCTAGGTTGTTTTTGATGTCAATGCAGTGAGAGATGTGAGGGAATTGTAGTATTTTTCGCCACTTTTTACTCTTCCCTTTATTGCTATCTGTAAATTAAATGTCAAAGAAGTTTAACAACATTATTAAATTTTTAAAACAATCAAACAATGTACAAATGAACAACGTGCATACTGAAGTTACATAATAAAGGTACATTACATTTTTTATTCTTTATAATATTCTTTAGTATAATACTATAACACGTAGGCGGACTACGAACTATATAGTATCTTTTGTGATATATAAATGTATATATATATGTGCAAATTTGAAATGATGGACAATGTATGACATATCAACAGTGTCATTAATATTACATGTTTCTATTTTCACTCTCACATGTATAAAATGATTAATGACACTGCTACTACTATTACTATACTACGTCACTACATCTTTTATAATTGTGTGTACGTTCAACACGTAGTAGTAGAATATTTTCAAGAGTGTCCCGTATACGCAAAAGAATACAATTTAACTGCACAGAATTCATATAACAATAAAAGACAGATTGTACATTGTAGTGTCAAACAAATCAAATAATCTCATCAGTAATCTGTTGTTTTCATTAAATTGTAATTTCAGCATAGTTCATGCAGACGACAAGATCGCTGTTTTCTTCTTTATAAATACTCTGAAAAACATGTATACTTGCCTGTAGCTGTTGCTATTTTGAGAGAAGAGATTCCGAGGTAAGATGACGACCCCACATGACCAAATATGAGAGATGAAAAAATAATAATAACAATAATTCATTATAGTAACAGTACACATCAACAAATGACATCTCAGTATTGTTACGAGTTCTTTTACATACTACAAATTGGTGATACTTTTCTTATAGAGTTAAAAAAACTGATTGAGTAAAAAGAAAATATATGTATACATAGTTTTTAGATAACATAAATAATCGACTGATTCTTCAAATACATATGATATAGCTAAATAGTAATGCTACAAGATACATGGATTATCATTCATATGACCCCATAAAACAGCACACATAAAATATGTTATACGTATTGCATAAATATATATATATATATTTACACATATGTATGCATAGTAATCCATGCCACGCGTTATTGTTTTAATGTTGACGTAATATTCTTAATACTACTACTACTACTACTACTAATAATAATAATTAATAATAATAAACAAACAGCCATTTAACACAGTGAGGCGATTGAAAAGCCAAAGGAAAGAAGACAACGTTTAAATAAAAGGGAAATGTTTATAATTGGATTATGCATTATATAACAGTTTCAACTACATAATGTGTTACTTAGATGTAATTCAAGATTAACTTGATGTTTTTTGTCTAGAAGCATATACCTACACACTATACACACAACACATATCCATCAAAGTTATTTTTCCGGTCACATTTTTGGTTTATAATTTAAATAATTATGCAGATCCAAGTCTGAACTATTTTGAACATTTACACTACATTTTTTATTGGTCTTCACAAGATTCTTTTGGCTAGAAACAAATGTGTACAATATTATAACCACCACTAGCTCGTGAGGTTGTTCAAAGATGATCGACACAAACATGTACTACAATCAAAATTACATACAATCCCAGTTTCTACAATAATCTCTGCAGATTGTGAAACTATATACTTACAAGTTTTTTACGGAAAAAGCTGACATATTCCCAAAATTTAATATTTCTTGCTTCATATTGTTCTAGAACGTTTAATGAATGGACTACATAATATTATATATATGTATAGCAGATATCTGACAACTTTGTTTTGTATGTCAGAGTAAAAAGATGCTAGGACATTTTGGTACATATCATGGTATGTAAAAGAAACACGACAAATTCAATACATGATATCATGTATTGTATATTCATACTTCATACTTGGTACCCTCGTTATTTGCTAATACTAGTAAAATATTGCTATTACTTTTACTGTCATTAACTTTGTTGGTTGGTTATCATGGTACTCAAAAAAAGTAAAACATTTTAGTTATAACATTAATTATATCGAGATAATATTATGTCGATTCACAAATAACTACATATTTTGTAACTGTGTACATAAATGTATGTACATCATGTGTCAAGAGAGAGAGAGAGAGAGAGAGAAAGAGACTATTATACAGAGTCTAGCCTATTTCACGGCGACGAGGATGTCGACGACTCAGAGCTAACTATCACTATGAGCACATGCACACAAAAAAAGGCGTAAAAGTAATTAAACAATTCCTCTTAAGGATGTTACACATCAATTTACAAGAACTAACATTGACTATAATAATAATATACTTTAAAACCTAAACTCGAATACACGACTAGCGTACATGATATAATATGTCTGTATGTTTTACAGCACAGCATTGCTTCTCATTTTTATCGTCAATGATTGATAACGTTTCCGTTTTTTCTGAAACTATATTTTCTAGTTACGGACAATGTGTCAAATCATATGTATGTATATTATATATAACTTTCCCATAGTATAATAATGATGCTTCAATAATTGTTGTACAACTAAAATAAATACATGGCTACATACATACATATTCACAATCAAACAATGAAGGCACGAATTACAAACTAAATTAAGCAATATTTAGAAAATCACTTTTCAAACTATGTGTATTCTTAAATAACATACATGATAAATTATTATTAATTCTTATGTATTCTGGGAAAAAATACTCAACATTTTCTAGCTGTCACAACTATAGAGAGATTCTTTTTGTCTTTGTTGTCATTTCTCAAGATGATAATATCAAAAACTGCCAAACTGTCAACCTCACGCAATCAAGTCATTTTTGAATCAAGATAATACTAAATATTATGGTTAATAATAATAAAACCCTCTATGATGTGATGGATTTATATGTAGTGTGTACATTATACACTTACACTTTTTGCACGGTATTAACATTCAAAAAATATTGTAAAAATACCTCGGATAGCATGATATAAGTGGTTCCATATTTTGTTCTCATTTTACATTTTAATAAGTTAAAAAAAAAGATATTAGTTTGATTACATGCATCCATAGTACAAATTAAACAAGCACATGTTAATATTTTGACTAATGTACTTGGAATTTTAATTCAGTTTTTGAAAAAATAAACTCCCCCGTGTTATTGTTTTATGTTTTAACATTCCATTCCGGTTATTCTCGAAGATAGAATATTGTATCAAAAGCAGAGGTATATATTATCATAATAACATAATAATATATTGGTACATGTAAAATTTAGTTTACAACAAAATTAAACTAAAAGTAGTATGCAAAATATAGGATACAAAATGGTTTATAGGGATTGCACTACTTGATGTAATTACAATTGACAATACACACACAAATTAGAAGTGTAATGTGTAATGAATTGATGTTATAATAATAATAATAATAGAAAATAAAACAATATATATTTAATGCTTACTTACTTACTACGAGATAGAAGAAACAAGTTAAAAAACTTGATTACATTCAATAAATCCAAATTATAAACTATACAAACATCCAAAACTCTTGATTATTAGTGTGATTAGTACAAAATTAAGCGTCTACACATTAATACCTAGTAAATAATGAGTATTTAAGTAAAAAAAAATAATACAGGCATTTCACATTTAGACATTATGTTATAGACAAATTCACATAACATCATAAAAAAATATTATTAGATTATTAGGCATCTCACACAAGGGTAAATATTGTAAAAAATTTGCTATTCAATTTCTAAAATACAAGATACAAGTAACTAAGAAGTACACATAGATTATAGATAATTGTAGTAGGATCGCTCTAATATATTATAGTATTTTGTATTTTGAGTTTTTAATAATTAGCTAATATATAGTTTTTAAGTACATACCTTCTCTGGCTTTGAGGTAGACGGTGTTCGCTACAATATTTTCCAATTCCATCAATTCCAGTTTGAGTGTTGATTGTGAATTAAAATTTTAACCAAGATTAAAATTTTAATTTTGTCCAATTTGGTATCGTCTCCAAAATTTTTATTTCTCCAAAATTTGATGTAACAGTAGTAGTAGTACTAGTAGTAGTAGTAGTATTATTATTATTATAAATAAATAGATAAAAAGATCCCATCTCCCTTTGGATTTGGGTTAATTTTTGTCGTGTCAAGCGTCGAAGGTCATTTATAGAGAGTATTTAATGTAATATATATATTTACTTGTAACAATTAATATAGTAATTAGATTATTAGATTAATTAATTGTGCTGGAAATGTGTGTAGATTTATTGAATTTATTATTTTTAATATATTAAGATTATGAGGTCACAAGTAAAAAAAACCAAGATACAATTTAATTACAATTTGTATAATATTATGTTTTATAATATTTCTTCTTTATACAGAATAAAGT
>JAQGBH010007832.1:0-10478 GCA_034698265.1 Sminthurinus aureus | reverse complement strand
ATTGCAATATTTATTTCAATAAATAAATACATTAGTATTACTATCGGTTTTGCTATTGACTCATCAGCCTGTGGAATTCAATTGTAAAAATTTTTAAATTTTCTCTTCCTCATTGAAAAGCGGTTGTATGAAGTATGTAGTATGCTCAAGTTGTGCAGTAGTACTTATTTATACATTATACCTGATGGTAAAAATATTTCATTGTTTTCAGCTCCATGTGGAAGTTCACGTAGTGTGACTGTTTAATATTATTTGTGCATGTGTCATTTTTTTTGCGTAGGTGTATATCGTATTTAACGTTTGTAGCTTGTAGTGTAAGTTCTATAAAATAGGAATCACTGTACTTGTGGTACATATAACATGCACTTATTTTTCTACATATATTTGGAATTTTTACATTATGTGAGCTTTGAGCTGTGAGCAGTGGCTACAATTATATTTTATCATTATTTTATTTTTTCTAATATTATACACAGTACGCAGAGGTGTACACAAGAGGAAAAATTATTTCCGGTGCCTTATGGCTTACACCTTATACCATTATGATTATGTAGCATGAATGTGAAGCATGTTTCATGTCGAGGGACATCTCTGTCTACTGTCTACATTTGTACAGAGTAAATGATGTTCATCCATTAAGCACGTACACTATGTAATAGTACACAAAACACAAAGTACCATGTGTATATCATGTATCTTATATCTTAGTCACAACCTTTTATACACAAAACACAACAACGACGTACACATAAGACAATAGCCAATTTTATAGTTTTAGACGGAAAAAATGCTTCAGTCATTATGGTGGTGGATTGTAGAGTGTTATAAATTTTTCACATTAACATTTATTATGTACACATGTACATTGTACATGCATATATACATAAATGCGTACGTACTACGTACATGAAATTTTATGTACTGAGGATTTAGATCGTTATCGTGGAGCATCACTGAAGTTGAATTTTTTAGAAACATTTTGTACAGAGCAAAGTTAAAAATGTATAGAAAAATTGTGTGATAAATCTAATGTCTTAATGCATCTTGACTCAAGATTCTTGAGTCTTTTATACCTGTTGTGTTGTGTTCTTCTTAAATCTTAAATATTACAATATTCTAGAAAAGCTTTATGTCCAATGTCCAATGCATCCGCTATACATCATACATCATGTAAAATCATACTCATGACACAAAAGACTTAAAAGATTTCAAGCTTTCAGTGTTCCGTGTTGAATGTTGAACTCACTGTTTTACTCTTATCCTTACATAACTCAAGGACAAAAAATTTAAGGATTTCATGCACATTACATATTATGAGACAAGATTATTTGGAAATTACTCGTATCTAAACGTAGAAAAACCATACATAATAATAATTTAAACATGTAAAAGTGTGGTATAGTATTATGTCTTGTAGTGTACAGTATAACATAACAAAAACATTAGCCATTTAAATTTTGATCGCATTGCATAATATTACAAATGACAAATGACAAAGTCAAAAGTTCAGATGGTCAACTGTAAGAATTCTATCATTAAATTGTACCTTTTTTTCTTTTATTTATGTATTTCAGGAAAAGTTCTCCATTCACATCGACAGTGATGGGAATCTGTCATACACGAATAAAGAATCCAATGAAACTCAAGTTTTTGGTAAGTATCATATTTTGCTCTTGATTACTGATTTACATCATGAATACAATAAAATAACATGATATATTATGCTGAATAATATACTGGTGATATGTGATATAACATTACGGTATGTTTGAAAATTGTCTTATTTTTTTTTAATCAGATCAAGTTGCAGATGGACATTGGCATTCTTTGATATTCAATGGGTCCACAATTTCAATGATGAATGATAATCATCATCATCACAGTACTGAAGAAGACGAGAATGCCTTAACCAAAGACTCTACAGTTTTAGTGACTTATTCTCTACTTAATCCAAATGGAGAAACTACAAATAGTAATAGTAATAATGAAAACTCGCAGCATCATGAACTCCTTCATTTTTTTGATGGTTTTGTGGGCTGTGTACGAGTTCAACAAAATACTCCATCCAGTTCAACCTCATCCACTTCGTCCTCCTCCTCCTCATCTACTTCTCGTCATTCACATTCTGTGGAATCAAATGCAGATGATTTTGATGATGGGTTTGAAGAATTTTCACAAAATTCGGATCATTCCGGAAATGGACAACAGCATCATGAACTGAATGCTACAGCAAGTAGCATTTTCCAACTTTTCAATACATTCCCTGGATGTACGGATGAGAGTTTGGATTTGAGAAACAGCCATCATTGTCATATGCAAGACACTTTTATATACTGTGAGAAATGTCAAGGAAAGTGTATGGAGAAGAGTTCAGGAGATCAAATTACAAAGTATAATGCATGTAACTGTACTAATCTCAACTCTCGAGGACGTTATTGTGATATCCCAATTACTGAAACGGCAGAACCCGGTCGAAGTTTGACAGAATTTAATGAACCTGATTCCGAGTCTGCTGCTACATCCACCAACATCAACAACAGTAGTAACAATAATAATAATAGTAATAATGATAATATTAACAGCACTTCACGGACTTCAACCATCGTGACCATGGCAAGAAATGGAAGTAGTGGTGGTGTTAGTAATAGTGGCGCAATTAGCAATACTGTTGCTAATGAACTTTTGGATAATTCAGCAGCATCTTCATCAGTAACTACATCAAATCCTGTTGCTCCTGCTCCTATACCTGCTACACCTTCTCCTCCAGTTCCTGTCGTTCCCTGTCCTTGCCAAAATGGAGGAATTTGTTTAAACAATCAGTGGTATGTATTTTGTTAATATTTTTTGAATACAAATGAAAATTTCAAATAATTATTTATTCATAATTCATACATGTATCAATTTTTAACAGTATTTTGAATTTTTTTGTGGTTTTTTTTTGCTCTACTTTTTTTTTAGCTATTGTACACCTGGTTTCACTGGAGAATATTGTGAAGTAGACATTGATGAATGCAACCCAATGAAATGTCGTGCTAATTCAACTGTTCAGTGTCTCAATTTGATCAATAAATTTACTTGTGTTTGTGTTCCGGGCTTCACATCCAAATTATGTGACGAGAACATTGACGAATGTGAATCAAACCCTTGTCAAAATGGAGCAAGTTGTGTGGATGGGATTAACAATTACAGCTGCTCCTGTTTACCGGGTTATACTGGAATGAATTGTGAAATTGATATTGATGAATGTGAGGATGATGGAGGTGAACCAAAGTGCTCGAATAGTGGAGTATGTATTGACAAAATCAATGGATATGACTGTAATTGTACAGGCACAGGATTTGAAGGTTCCAAGTGTCAAGTACGTTTTTTCTCATTATTTTGGTTTCATTTTAATGACTTGAATGTCAAATGTCTGTATTTTTAAACAATGAATGAAGGAATTAAAAGTAACAATGAATGATGTTTTGCATTTTGAATTTTTTGCATTATGGATTTTAAAGTAAAAGTAATTTTTTCTCCTTTCTTATGTAGAATAATGTTGATGACTGTATCCCAAATGCTTGTCAACACGGTTCAACTTGTGTCGATCAAATAAAGACGTATACATGCAACTGCTTTAATGGATACACGGGATATAACTGTGAAAAGGACATAAAAGAGTGTGAGGTTCCAGACCCAACCAAATCTCATGAAGGAACAATTGTCACTACAAGTCCTTGTCACGAAGGAACATGTCATGAGTATTCAAATGAGTCTCTCTATGATCCATTAGCATGGGTATACAAAACAAACATATTTTTCTTATTTATATATATGCACTATTAACTATTAGTTTGCCGTGGTCATTAGTGATCAATATAGACTCATCAGTAACTTGAGTCATTAAGTTTAGAATTTAGAATATCGTTGACCTTCTAAAACTAGAACAATGATTTAAATATTAGCTGATTTTATTTTCTATTGACCTTTTTTGTAGGAAAATAATATTATGCCGAATGAATTCAAGAAGGAATTTTCTTATGCAAATGCTTCCGGTTACTTCTGTCTCTGTCCTCCAGGATTTCAAGGCATCCAGTGTGGTAAGAATCTTATGATACTTTTTAAACATGTTTAATGGCTTTACATCTGCATAGTTCAAGTACCTATTCAAATTTTTAATTGTAAATTTCCCTTGATTTTTGTCCATAAGAAATCAATCTGAATGAGTGCGAGTTGCCAGATGGAAAGAGTCCTTGTGTTCATGGGAAATGTGTTGATGGACGAAATAATTACACATGTACCTGTGATGCTGGATATACAGGGAGAAACTGTGATCAAGGTAAGTACAAGAAAGGATGAAAATGGTTTTATATGTATTATGTTTTACAATGTTAGTCAAGTATAAAATAATGAAATGGACATGTTTTATCTTTTCTGCAGATATTGATGAATGCCTTTCAAATCCTTGTGTGCGTGGAGAATGTGTTGATAAAAGTAAGTTATAAACACTTGGAATGATTCATATTAAATTACACTAAATATCAAATGAAGAAATGCATCTAAATTAAGAATGCCGGAAGAATAAAATGTAGTCAAAAAATTAATTAATATTTACTTTTGTCTTAAATTTTAATCTAATTGTGTAGTTGCCGACTATGAATGTAATTGTCCTGAAGGCTTTGGATCCAAAAATTGCTCTGTGAAACTGACGGGGTAATAATATCAATATGCAATTCTGTTTTTTAAACAATATTTTTTTAGTGTTTTCCTGTACACCACTGTGTAATAAATAATAAAATTGTAATTTCACTAACATAATAATATAGTAATAATTTTATTTTGGTCTAATTTTTAGATGTGACCCAGCTCCTTGTCTCAACCAGGGTACTTGCAGACCTTACTATGAAAACAATGAACAACGTTTTGAATGCACCTGTCAACCTGGTTTTTCTGGACAAATTTGTTCCATCGTCACTACAATGAGTTTTAATGGAAGTAATTATGTAACTGTCTCCAGTAATGATGATAACTATAGATCAGCCAAATATGAACTCCAATTTCGATTTAAAACAACACTCTCAAATGTTCTTGTAGCTGTTGGTCAAGGTAATTTAAGCATCCTAAATTATATATAGTATCTGTATTATAGATTAAGAATGTAGAGTAATTTATATTTGTACAAAACATATTGAGAATGTTTTCCTATTTTATGTCATATTTTTATTTTTTTTAGGAATCACCTATTTTATGTTGACTCTTTCTGATGGACGTCTTAATCTTCAATCTTCCTTATTAAATAGTTTAAATGGAATCTCGAGTGGTACAAATTTGTCAAATGCAGAGTGGCATAAAGTTTGGATTTCAGTCAATGACACTCATATTGCTCTCGCTGCAAATTTTGAACAAACCATTCATCCCATTTCGGAAAATCAAGAAACACCCGGGGATACTGGTTTTAATATGACTGTCCTCGGAGGAGCAACACCAACTCTCAACTCATTAAATAAGGAAAATTTAGGATTCTTTGTTGGTTGTGTACAGGATGTAGTTATAAATGGCCAGTCTGTAAATGCTGAGGAAAAGAATAATAATGTAACGTTAGTGGGTGGAGTGAAACGAGGTTGTCCTAGGAAAGAACAGTGTAAACCTACCAATCCATGTAAAAATGATGGAGTGTGTACAGATTTATGGCAAAAGTATCAATGTCATTGTACTAGACCATTTTTAGGCAGTCAATGTGAATTCCAGTATAAACCGGGTACCTTTGGAAATGAAAATACATCAGTATCCATTGCGGAAGTTAATATTTCACCAGAAGTCTCTAGGAAATTTAGTAACTCTTTTGATATTTCAATGTTTGTGCGGACGAGAGAGTCTCGTGGGACTATTTTTTTCTTGGGAGATGAATCCAGAGAAAATGGAATATTTTTAGAAGCTCAAGTAGAAGAAGATGGACAGCTTGGAGTAGTTTCAAAATTAGATAGTAATTTGAAAGAGGAGACTTATACAGTTGGTGGTCTTCAAATTAATGATGGAATTCCTCATTTAATCAATGTACAGAAAGAGAAGGGACTCGTCAAAATTAGTATCAATGGTACAGAACATTTCAGAAAGAGTGTGAAGGAAAAAGTGGCGTTTAATCCAACCATAATGTTTGTGGGTGGTTTCCTCCCAAATAGTTCAGATGTGGCAAATGAATCCAATGATTTTGAAGATTCTACCGTAATTCCTGGTATGGAAATTCCTACGAGAGCTCCAACACCAGCCGTAGCACTACGAATAATGAAACCTTTTAAAGGGGTTATTCAAGATGTTCGCGTTAACTTGAGCTCAACGGATGTTGCACCAACCGCTTCCAGTCATGATCATTTCGTTGTAGAATTTTTCCCCGTAGAAGTTCCATCGGTAATTTTTATTTGATTTTGTAATGTGTATTTCTTTATTTTTAGCTTATGTATTTTAAATCAAATGTTTTGTTTCTTTCATCATTAATAGTAATAAATAATATTATAATCTTATAATTTTTTCTTATTATTAGGATTATTCAATGGGACAATCTCTCGGAAATGTTTCATTACATGGAGATGTTTTAGAAGGAGTTGTTTCAGATGAAACTTGTGTATCTAATCCTTGCCTTAATGATGGTAAATGTGAAGTTACATGGAATGACTTCCAATGTCATTGTCTTGAAGGTGTATATGATGGGAAAACATGTGACGAGAAACTTCGTTGTGCAATGGTCAGTTGTCCCGCAAATAGTGTTTGTCGAAATATTGGAGCAATTGGATTTGAATGTATTTCTGAAGCAGCTTTTGATGGCCGAAAAAATGTATCACCACATTATCATCTCAGAAGTCAAAAAATAGATCATTTGAACTTTCAAAAGATTTCATTTAGGTAATTTAAGTGTGTTTTTTATATAAATAAATAAATTAAAAATTGAATTCTGTACATTTATAATTTATACCTATACACAGAAATGCATGTTGTATAAAAGTTATAAACTAAGTCATTGATGATTTACTTATTAATTTTCTTGTGTTTTTTTTTTGTAGATATCGAACTCGTAATGGAGGTTCAGTAATTTATTTGGCCTCACGAAACGCATCCGTACGAATCTCATTGGAATTAGAATATGAAGAAACTGTTCGTGATGGTAATGTTGGAATGATTACTACAAATGCAACTGATTTTGTTTCAGTCTACTTGAATGGAGTTCGTTATCCAATAAAAGTTGAAAATGCACTTAATGGAGATTGGCATACTATAGCTTTGGAATTTGATGTGGATAGTCATTTAAATTTAAAATTTGACAATAGCAGCAAAGGAAGAGTTGCCAAAGATAGTGTGTTGACTTCTAATTTATTCCATGATATTGTTTTACATCCTGATGCTCAAATCATTGTGGGAAGTCATGTAAGAGATGGAAGTCAATATGAAATTTTCTCTGGGGAATCATCTGGTAGCAACAGTGGAAATTCAATTAACAGACAAGGTAGTAGTCTTGTGAATCATCCCGAGTCTTTGCATGATTCTTTCTTCCGAGGTTGTCTAGCTGAAGTCAAGATTGGCAACTATGAACTTCCATTTGTATCACCTGATCAATTGTATGCTCTCAATGAAAATCGAAGTCTAGTGGAAGTTACAGCTCCAACAGCTTTCTATATTGACCAGAATCAATCTCCAGCACTCACTCCTGTTCTTGGCTGTGTTCTCTGTTATGATTCAGAATGTAAAAATGGTGGAAGTTGTGAAAATGCTTCAAATAGTTATGACTGTAAATGTAATCCAGGATTCGATGGTAGAGTATGCGAACGAAATATTGATGAGTGTATTGAAAATCAATGTGCAAGTGGAAGTACGTGTGTTGACCTGATAGCAAACTATACGTAAGTATAATAAATATAATATAAAAATATCATTACAATTTGTAAATAAAATACGTAATGGCTGAAAAATTAGGTTTCTAGAAAGTATACAATATCATAAGTCTGCCCTTTTCAACATGTTTCTGTATGTATATTGTATGTTGTATATTTTATACATGTATTATGTTTTTCTATAGATGTAATTGTCCTGGAGGCTACACTGGTTGGTTATGCGATCAAGGTAAATAATCTAGTAGCATTATGTATTATTATTATTGAAACTACATGTGTAGTTTCTATGTATTAGACAAGTCGTCATTTTTTTTTATAAACTGAGTAATAATTGTGTGTAATGTTATGCTTTTCCCCTCAGATCTGGATGAATGTTCGAATGAAATAAATGGAAAATTCATTTCACCCTGTAAAAATGGTGGACAATGTATCAACTTGCCAGCAGAAGAAGGATTTTACAAATGCAATTGTAGTCAAGATTATGCCGGTAATCAAGAGAAACTTATCCAACTAACTTTATGTAGTATATTATATGTATATGACGGCGTTTACATTAAGAATTTGAATTATTGATTTTGTGTGAAAAAATTGAGTACTGAAAATTGAGCAATGAGGTATATCATAATATTATGCAAAATACTTTTAATTTATACCGTTTTTTTTGCACTTTTCCTAGGCGCAAATTGTGAAAAACGAAAGCTTTCTACATGCCAAAATAATAATGAGCCTTGTGAAAATAACTCAACTTGTAAACCAATTCCAATGCGGTCTGATGGACTCAGCTTTGTATGCGAGTGTAAACTAGGTAAAATTTCATGTGTATAATTTGAATGTTTTTTGTATAATTGATGTGAATGTTATTATGAATAATAAATAATAATTATTGTTGCTATGTAATACATTCGTAGGTTACGAAGGGCTTGTGTGTGATAAAAAGAAAGACTTTTGTAAAGGAGTTATTTGCGAAAATGGAGGAACTTGTAATAACATTGGAGTTGGATTCCAGTGTCAATGTGCACCCGGGTGGGATGGGCCAAAGTGTGAAATTGATAGAAATGAATGTGCTTTTGGATTTGTCGAAGGAGAAACAAGTCCATGTAAACACGGTGTTTGTATTGATGGACTTAATCAATTTACTTGTGACTGTACTGACACAGGCTACACTGGAGAAAATTGTGAAATAGATATTGATGAAGTAAGTTTGGTTTTAAATTATACAAAATGAGCTCTAATGATATTATCATAATATATCATAGATATCATATTCTATTCTACACTATGTTTTTTGTACTGAAAACTAGAAACCTTTAATCTATTAATTCTAATCCACACACGTTTTTGTTGTTGTTATAATCTATATGTATATTTCAGTGTGCAAATGAGGATACCCGTTTAAGCTGTTCAGATCATAACGTAGAAAGAGTATGTATCAACTATCCTGGAGGATATCGTTGTGAATGTCCACAGGGAACTTGTGGTTCATTATGCAACATTACAAATCCCTGTCATCTTGCTGTTCATTTTAATGACACTTGTTTTAATCGTGGTGTATGTGTTCCAAATTGTGATGAAGATCCTGTAAATCCTACATTTAAATGTGATTGTAAAGAGGGATATGCAGGGGAAAATTGTCAGGAACTAATGGGAAAACAAAGAGATCAAACATTAAGCATTGCACTAATTGTTATTCCAGTGTTAACTGCTGTTCTCCTAGCTGTAGTTATTGCAATTTTTGTCTTTATTAAAATGGCAAGGAAAAAACGAGCTACGAGAGGCGTTTATTCTCCATCGCAGCAAGAATATTCCAATCCAAGGGTTGAATTAGATAATGTAATGAAGCCACCTCCCGAGGAAAGATTAATATAGTTTTTTTAAATTTAATTTTTGCCATAGTTCTGTTTTTTTATGCTTTACCTGATAACATATAAAATATGTATGTGTATTTGTTGTTGTTATTATCATTGATTTGTTATATATATACTTTTATCCATAAGTATGTATATGTGTATATTTATAATGGTATTTTTTAAACTGCTGTAAATCATCATGTCTGATATTTTTTTTCCTGATTGTTTTTTATACTGATTTTACGTTTGTCATTATGTTTTGTAAAAAAAATGATGTAATTTTTGTGTAAGTATTTTAATTTTTGTTTTTTTGTTTTTTTTTTAAAAAAAAATTAATATATTATACTATGCATTTATTTATTTGAGTTTTTCTTCTTCTCTCGGTCGTCCACTAAAAAGAAGAAGGAGAGGAATGAAAAAACAAACAACTTACATATTGACTGACAAATCTTAATTCTTATATCTTATATGTATAATAATGTATTATATCGATAATATCTACGCATATAAGTATGTATTATGGATGATAATAATAATTTATAGTAGTGATACTATTTTAATATAATACCCCATCGAACTATATATATCTCATCTATTTCCCAAGCTATCAACAAAATGTACACTATATTATATAGGTTTCTTAAAAATGAGAATGAATATAAAAGGTATTTAACTTTCATTTCCTTTTCCAATAGAAGTGAGGCTTTTTATTTCAGACCTGTGGTTTTTGAAATAAGAAATTCATAAAATTATTTTGAGATTTGGAGGTGAA
>JAQGBH010007831.1:0-10481 GCA_034698265.1 Sminthurinus aureus | reverse complement strand
TTCCATAGCAACCGTCACAATAAAAGTTAAAAGCAAAAGCACAATGCAAGTACAATGCATACTGGTATGGTCCTAATGTAATACTTTTTGTTCAGTGTACAATGTACAAAGTAGAGAAAATTTGCATATAAACTTTGTGGAAAGAAATAATTATAAAATATTAGCTTGACGCTTTTGACGGTTGAAAATTAGTTCAGTATTACAGATTACAGAATTACAAAAAAAACAGGACAGGAACTGAAACCGGTTTAAGTTTCATCATTAATCACGTTTCTTAACCATCCAAGATTAATTATTAGTTCACTGGATTTAGTAGATTTTATTGAGCCATGAGAATTGAGCATTGAAAAGGATATTGTTCTTCATATGGCGTAAAACGACATGACTTTTCATACAAAAATGGTAGAAATTAAAACAAAGTTTGACGCCGCTTCAAATTTTACAGATTCACATTTCAATAATACGTTCCAGCTAAAATGATTTTATGACATCCACAACATTTTAATCTATTTTTCCTTCTAGTTTTCTTCCAATTTCATCATATTTAGATTCTAGACACGATCATAAAACACAACGATTTTTCATTTTGATCCTTTATAATTTGTAATATATAATGTACATTTCACACGAATCCACACGACTAAACTTAACTAAGATTAACATGAAGATTAATTTTCTCTCTCTTCTTCACTTTATTTTACTTGATTTGATCATTTATTGGAGATGGGAGATGGAAAATGGGAGTTTCGTGATCCAGACATTTGACTTGAACGCTGAATTAGCTTAATCTATTTATTATTTCACCTTTCACAAGTCAACATCTCAGTCAATTCCTCTTCTTCCATCTGCAGATCTACATTCTGTATCCCTATTTTCACCCATAAATCTTGAAACTTGAAACTTTCATTTTCATCCTCATATTTTCTACAACATTACCTACTCATTTATTTAGCCCGTCTCGAGTATCAAGTCTAAAGTCTCAAATTTCAAAACTCAATCTCCCTCGGATTCAAAATTGAGCAACCAAAATTGGTATTTAGAATACGTGGAATAATGTACATAGAGAACTAGATTCGAATTGAGGATTGAGGTTGTAGGAGCATGACTATGACTATGACTAATGCAGATAAATATGACGATGGTGGTCAAATAGTCTTAAAATTTGCCATGCTGCCTCGCTGCCGTGCTGCTCATGATCATTAGATCACGATGAAAATCATCATCATCATCATCATCATCATGACGACCACTACAGTTCAAATACTATATAAGCTATATTCAACTTGTTACGTATTTTATAACGTTTCTCTAACCAATCCAATCCATTTGAGTACAGTAGAAAGGAAAATTGACAGTGACTCTCGACCACTCCACAATACAATACAAGACAAAATAATATATAACATATAGCACACGTATGTTGAGAGTTGAGAACACACAAGACACAAGGCACAGGCACAACGAGTTTTGATATACTTTTCTTCAATACGAATACGATGCGTGTACAGTGTACAATGTACAATATATCTTGTATCTTTTCTTATATATTATATAGAAGACAGAGGAGCTACATACTAAAATGAATTGAATGCACTGGCTTGTAAAAAAGTAAAAAGTGCTCATATAATTATTTATGATTTTGACATGTTACACGTTAAATAATATCAAAACTCCAAACTCCAAACTCTAAACTTTAAGAGGTATTCTCTTGTGTTGTATGTAGTATGTTGATTTAATTTTATGGGTATATAGGTACAAATTCTGTCCTCTGTTCTGTGTTCTGTTTGGGTGAAGGTCTCCATTCTCTTAATTTTTTATCTATTTAACTATGTTATGAGTTTATGAGCAATGCAAGTTTGATGACGATGACGATGACATTACATGTACATATTATGCCTATTCATTATTGTGAATTATACATTATACAGATATGTAATGTTAATGTTATGTTGTGAATGGCTCAAGGAGCTTGGGTTTTGTATTTTGTATTTTGTTTTGTTTTGGGGTAGTTGAAGTTGGCGTAGTAATAGTAATAGTATTTAATTTACCCTAGACTTTGTTTATGTTTATATTTTCTTGAGCTTTTTCCCTCTCCTCCAACATGAATAGCAGTTAGCAGTACAACAGCACTCTCACTTGCGATAAGTCAAAATAATAATAATAATAATGATAATGACGAAGGCTTTGGCTTTGGCTCTGACACTTGATGGGGATAATGCTACAATGATTTTTATATGGGGAAAATGAAAATGAAACTGAACATGAATTAATGCCTCTCGTTCACTTCACTCGTGTCTCGTGTATGTAGTATGTAGTATGTACATTGTACATTTAGTTAGCTAGTTGGTTGGTTTTGTTGTTGTTGATTAGTAAACAAAGAGTAAAAGTGACTTGTGCTCAGCACAAATAGCAAATACGCTTGGTCATTTTAAACTTTAAACACTGGTTTTGCTCCTGTTTCGGTTTTGGTTTTTGGGTTTGTGCAGTGATTTAAAATTTAAAACCCAACACCAGTTGTGGCATTTGGAATTTAGTCAAATTGCAACTCCTGTGAATTGTTATGAATAAATTATAAATTATAAGAAAAAATAATTAGTGAGTTTGGGGGAATTTTAATCAGTGTAAAATGTGAGAGGAGAACGTGACGAGATATTTTGGGATTTGGAAATAGTTGATAGTTTGACGCCGCTTGTAAAATTATTCCAATTTTGAGGGGCTTGAATATCAAAGTGCTTTTTTCCTTCCTGGAACTTGAGAGATAAAAGTGTATGAAGGAAATTGGATTAATCGTAACTAAGAAGAAATAACGTGTATTTTTAATTGATGTGCTTAGTGCCTCTTCATTCGGAATCAATAATCAGTGATTTCAAGCCCATGTAACACAAATTATTGGAAGAATTGGAGTTTGGAGTAGGAGTAAAAAGTGTAGAAGATCAACGCCGTTTGCTTTTTCTGAAAAACTGTTTTAGACCTCTAAGGTTGAAGATTGATAGTACTTCTGGCCAAAATAAAACGCATGACAAGATGAGAACGTTCATCGCTCTCGCTGTGCTTATTGCAATAGAGGAATTTCTCGAGTTTCTCGATGCCAAAATGCCCGTCGTCCTCAATATTATGAAACATTTACAAGCTGTCTAAAGTCTAAACTCTAAACATTCCCAGTCCAGTCTCTCTTTTCTACTGGAGAATTTAAAACTAGTTTTAATTTAGTCAAAGGATGTGAACTGTTTTAGTGCGTGTCTGAATTCTGAATTGTATTGAACCTGGTCATGGGTTAAGCCGATTCATAAAGCAGAAGAGAAGACAGAGAGATCTAATCTTCATGGAAGCGCATGGTTAGCGCATTTCTTTCAGCTTTTGTAACATGTACAAAAATAGTGTGTGATTTTAACGCCGTTTGATTAAACTCATGATGAGTTGACGTGTTTCATCATGCAAATCCTAAAAATTGAGCTTTTGCCGATTCTTGAAATTTCTTCCATCCTCTCTGAATGATGAGCTGGGAATTGCTTATAGTGACTGTAAAATTTGAGCAAATCTAGTAGTAAAAATGTGCGTAGAATGTTCAGAATCCACAGTAGAAATAGATGTGATGGATTCGAGCGGTATGAAAATTCTCCTCCTCAGAATAGACAACGGTTGACTCGTACTCAAAGTCACAATCCCACTCAAACTCAATCTCAATCTCAAACTCGTACTCGTAGTCATAGACTAAGAGTCCGAGTTCATCCAGAAGATATCAGCAGTGAACATGAAATTGCACGTCACCAACATGAACGAACACGAAGAAGACCAAGAACAAGGAGATCTCATAATAATAACACTAACAATACCAATACGAATATAACTAGTAACAATCAACATCCTTTGTGGTAATTGTGGATCAATATCAACTTCTAACTTCTGCCCTTCCAATTCCAAATACAAATCAAATCCAAATCCAGCATGTGTATGCACAAAAAAATAAATAGTTGCACTGCCGTAAAAAAATTCACCTATTTTGTTCTTCATTCTTGATTCTTGATTCTTTCTACTTTCTACACATCAAATCAAATTTGTGTAACCTTGAACCATTTCACATTTCAGATCCAATTTTGAAACGTTTCATCCTCTTTTTGTCTTTTGCTTTCTTCCTTCATGTTTTCAAGTTTCAAAACTTTGAAACATGGAAAAAAATTAGATATACCAATGTGAAATTTTTCGTTTTAAAATATTATGATAAAAATCAATGTTAAAATATGATGTATTTTTCAGTTCTAATTTAAGTGTGAGCGGTCAAGAGCGAGAGAGAGATCGAGTTCAAGTCCAAAATAGTCACTCTGACATTAATTCTGTGGACAGTAGTAATGTCAACCTCAATATCAATACCAATACCAATACCAATTCAAATACAAATTCCTCCTCTTCGTCTACATCGACGTCGACGTCCAATTCGAATTCGGCATCAACCTCCTCAAATTCAACCTCCTCAACTTCTGGAGCCTCCTCAAGTCAAAATCCTCAGAATCAAAATGAGCAGACGACCCGAACTGAAACTGTGAGCAGGAGCAGAAGTAGAAATAGACAAAACAATACCAACACCAATAACAACAATAGCACGAGTGCCAACGCAACTACGACCACGAGTACGAGCAGTGGAAGAGCAGGACGTTCATCTCCAATTTTGGGGCCGGGTGTCCGTTGGCCACATCGCTTGTCCAGCGTCTTGGCTTTGATTGGCTGTACATTAGGACTCAATAACATTTGTAGATTTTCCCTCCTGTCCGTGGAATATGGGGCAAATTTTATTCTACAGTTCCTATTTCTCTCACTCATTTTTGGAATCCCTCTCTTCACGTTTCACATGAGCATTGGACAATATCTAAATGCAGGAATCATCGACATGTGGAGAATATCACCGATTTTTCAGGTAAATTTTTTTACAAGCCGAAAGTGACAAGTGGTTATCGTTTTCATATGTTTCGAAAATGTTTCTAAAATCTTCATGATGAGAATGTTTTATTTTAATGTAACATTTTTGACCGGCTTTGAAATTGTGCAACATTTAATTTTATCAGTAAATAATGAATTACGACGGTTAATTTTCTGGGGGGAAAAAGTTTGAAATTTTGAAAAATAATGTATGTTTTTGCCTCGTGTCTGGTATTTTCTAGGGAATCGGATTAGGTTTGGTGATAGCTCAAGCGATGATTGGAATTTACACGGCGGTGGGAGTTTCCTGGGTTTTCATATATTTTAGAGGTAACTTTTTAAAAATAGTTTTGATACAAATTTGTAAAAATTAAAAATCATGTAAAACTCAGAATTCAGAGTTGTGAATGATTTTTGTCTTCTTTTTTTTGTTTAGATTCATTCATAACTCGTTTTGATCAGTATCGATGGTCGCGCTGTCTGAGAGAATACAGAGGTGAGTTTCATGCATATACTTTTGATTTTTGAAAATGTCACAATAGTGGAAAAGGGTTCAAAAAATAGAGTAGAACACTAGGTTTTTCAAGTTTTAGAATTTTTTTGAACGACATTGAGAATTGAGGACAAAAATAAATGATAAATGTGAAGGATGAAAAATCAATACTTACCGTTCGAGTGTATACAATATTACAATATCAATTGTACAGTGTACAGCATAAAAAAACAGTGTGTGTAATGTGTCGTCTTTTGTTGTCATTTTCTCGATTCTTTTTTCCTTGTACAAACGACAAACATTTTCCATATAAGTACTTTGTATCCGTCGTCATTTCTTTGTTGTGATTTTTAGTGTCTTGAGACTTGAGACTTGAATCGAGTCTCGATTCTCTAGTCATGCGATGATGTGTGTTTGTCTTTTTTATCCTCTTTCCTTTGAACTTTACACATTGAAATCGCGAATGACATGAAACATGTGAGTTCAAAGCAAAAAAATAGAATCAAGAATGTAGAATCTAGAATCTAGAATCTAGAACAGAATTACAATTTTCCGACACAAGTAGGAAATTTTGATAAATTACTTGTTTTTTCAACCTTAATTCCATCCAATCCAATCACCATGGATCATCGATTGATTTCAGTATTCAGTAGGTCCAAAATTCAAAATAGATCTAGATACACAAATAAATAACAAGAGTAGCAAGATGAAAGGTTGAAATGAAAATAGGAAAATAGTGACGATGAGATTGGAGTTGGATCGATGGATCGATTGATATTTTGATGACACTAGATACTAGATACTAGACTCTAGGCGCTCGAAACTACCTTTGACACTGGCAATTTATTATTGTCCTAATTCAAAAAATATCAAAGGATAATGAGAAATGGCACACAAGACAAGACGTGAATGTTTAAATTAAATGAGACATGAGAAATGCGAAAGATGAAGCTCAGCTCCGTCGTTCAATTATTAGAATTCCTTTGGATTTTGGATTATGGATTATTAATGTAAAATTTAGATTTAATTTTGGGATTGATGTTGATTTTCATGTTAATTCAAGATACAGGTTGTGATCCATTCACACAGCAGAGTAATCTAACCAATTTTGCCGAGTCAATTCCAGACTATTTCAAGTAAGTTTAAAGTTCAAAATACATATACCGTCATTGCGGAATTAGTTACCCATGGGCAACTATTCAAATATTGGTATGTACATAATGCTTAAGTAAATAGCATGGGCAACTATTAAAAGCTGGGTAATTATTCGCGCAATGACGGTAAATAAGCAAAGAGTCAATTTCTGTATAAATTACCCTTGAAACAAAAAGTGTGTAAAATGTATTTAATTTTTTTTAGTGGCGTCGTACTTCAACGATCTAGTCCAGATTATCCAACATCTTCCTCATTTCCTGCGAGTTTAAAATTTACAGTCGCGTACGTCTACACTTTCTTCCTTGTAGAATTTATAATTTCATCATTAATACTGAATTTAGAACCTAGGGTGTAGCAAAAATAAGAAGATTTATGTATGATGTGATGTAAAATGAAAAATAATGTTGATTATTTTGAATCTTTAGGTTTAATTTAGCAGTGGTTTGGATGCTTGTCTTTGTATCTTTGTCGAAGGGTGAGTCACTTAATTTAGTTTTGTATAATTTTTGCTTTTCCTTTGTGATTTATTATTTTATTTAATTCAATGAAATTCAATAAAATGTAATATTTTTGACAAATAGGATTAAAATCATACGGGAAAGTTGTTCATGGATTCGTCCTGATTCCTGTAGCTTCTCTTCTCGTCCTCTCCAGTAAAATGGTTGGACTTGTTCCATCTGGTAATAAATTCTTGACTTGCGATTTGAATTTAAATGGATTTATTTTGTCGTGTTTACCTGTCTTTTGTGTCCTGTAAATTGTAGATGTTTTGTATTTTATACTATACATGTTTCGTTGGTAGTAATTTTCTTTCTTGTTTTCAGTTGTGATTGTGGTTTTTGGGTTTGATTTTAGTTGTAGTAATTGTTGCTACTTCAGTGCTTTTTGTACTTACGATTAAAAATAATAATAATAAATTGCTATTATTATTATTTCCGCTTAGTGCTCTATTTGTTTTTAAAAAAAGTTTAAGTATTCAAGCATGTGTTATATTTTCTGGGTTTTAATATCATGTGAACTTGACTAATTTAGACCAAACTCTGTTCGGACAAACGGCCTGGTCCAACTTCTTTTTCAACAGTCAGGTGAGATGACAATGAAAAATAAAAAGTATAGATGCATTTTTCAACAGATTAACTGATGACGAGTTGCTAATAATTTTTATTCTTTATGGATTTTTGACACTTTTAGACGTGGATCGTAGCAGCGAGAGAAGCTTTTTTCACATGGGGACTTTTGGGAGCATGTGTGATGCAGGTGCGTACATTATTTGTTTCTTCTACTGTGGTTCCAAGTTGTAGGCTGTAGATTGTACATGGCTTTGGAAATCGGACCAAAAGTGTAAGACGTTAATGTAAATGGTGTATAATTTCAACGCCACTTGGAAAAAAACGTCATTTTCCAAAACATGAAGGATGACAAAACTTCTTGTAGCTGCTGCTGTCATAACTCATAACGATCAAAAATTGAAAATAAACATGAAATTTCTGTGTAACTTTTCAGGTGACCTCACACAACCGATTTAACCACTCATTAAAATCCGATGCATCCATTGTCGTCCTCATCACCACATTTGTGCTTCTCTTGGGTGCTTTTCTCGGAAATGCGTAAGTCTAAATACACAGTTTTTGTACAAACATTAAGATTTTGCAGATAAATTCCCATGATTTTAATTATTCATAGTTGATCGTTACAATACTTTTGTCATGTAATTTTTAGATGTTACTCTGTCCTTGTCTCTCACGGATACAGTTACGTTCCCAGCTCATTCGGTATGTTTTCCTTTTTTAATTTACGTATAAAGCATTAACTATTAACTTCATTTACAACTTTCATTATTTTTAATTTTCACTAATTTTTTATCTGCATTTTCTGTTTTCCATTGTTTAGAGAGTGACAAAACGTACAAATTTTTAACTCGCACCCCAAGTTTTCCGGGTACACCAGAGTCGATAATAAACTCACCCGTTCCGTCCTATTACAATCAACACGTTTCATTCCTCATGGGCGTGCGGATTGTGAAACCGGAGATGCAAGATGGAAGTCTGACGAGTGGTTATCAAGGTAAAATTTGGAATCAAATTCATTTCAGCTCATTCATTATTGTTGAATATTCTAAAAACTCAGCGGAGATGCGTATATATATATTATGGCGTACAATATGACATATGACATTGAATAAATAATAAAGGATAAATATTTTGAACTTTAAATTTTGAACAGCTTTGAGACTGGCAACTGAATTATTTCCAGCAACAATGTCTCTACTTGGACCAACGGGACTCTCACCTTTTTGGACTGTGCTTTTCTACTTTACTTTTATTCTCTTTGGAATCGCTCAGCAGGTAAAAAATCACAAAATCAAGAAATTACAAATTATACAACGACAAAAATTTAGAGAATTTTTATCAGAATTTTCCTTGATTAATTTTATTTTTTGCTTTGATTTCAGATTGCAATTTGGCACTGTGTGATTCGCGGTGTGATAGCAATCAAGCCAAAAATTATGCACTCGTGGGAAATTACAATCACATTTTGTGTTTGTGCTCTCGGATTCGTTTTAGGTAAAACAATAATATTTTTTTCGTTTGTATTTAATTTGAACCACATCTATTATTTATTATTGTAAAGATTGACGTGTTAATTCAATGTATCAAGTTTTATAACCTTTTTTTGTTTTTCAGGTTTACCCCTTTGCACAGAAATTGGGATTTTCGTCACTTATTTTCTAGACTATGCAATCGGAAGTGGGTGGTGGATCATGGTTTTGTATTTACTCGAACTAGGTATTTTTTCCTCAATGCAGATAAAAAATTCTTAATTTAGAAAATGAAAAAGTCCATGGAAAATGAAAATTCATGGAAATTTAGACTTTATTTGTAATTTGTGATACGTTTTCTAATTTTACAGTCGCCGTGTTTATTGTAAGGGGAAGTCCGTACAGCGGCGAAAATATTGTTACCGTTTTGATGACAGGGGTGAGTTTTTTCCTCAGCATGGAAATTTTTCATAGAATTTTTATTTTATTTCAGAAAAATGTTTGTTGGTTGTTCATGATTTTGATTTTATGTGTAAAAGTGAACTTCATGTTTTATAAAATTCATTTGATTTTGATTGATTGATTTTTCAGGGTAAACTCATGAAGCTCCTCGCGCCTTTAGTTTCCTTTGTGTGGAATGTTATTCTACCTGTTGCAATGCTCGTAAGAAAATCACAGTCTAAAAATGTACTTTTGTTGCTGGGTTCTCAGAGTTCTTTAAAATATATGATGATTTTTTTCCGTAGGTTCTTTCAATCGCCTCATTCAAAAGTGGGAACATTCGTGAACTTTACGACTGGAGTCCGAATCGTGGTTATGTCTTTTGGCCGAGTTGGACAAAGGAAGTTGGTTCATTTCTTCAGCTCATCCCAATTCTCGCAGTTCCTTTTGTAGCCATTATACAGAGCTGTCGATATTTGACGAGAGGGCCGCCTGATATGTTTGATGTAAGTAGAAATGGCCTCATTTGACTCAACTTTTTGAACAATGGAGGTCGTTTTAACGTTTTATTACAGAAGAATAAACAATTGCGGTCTATCAGCCCTAATTCTCATCAAAATTCTGTGAAAAAATAAATGGCGTTCAACTCCAACATTTTAACATGAGTTTTGCAATTTGTATTTATTTTATTTACAGAGAATGCAGCAGCTATATCGTCCAAATTCAAGAGGACTTTTTGGTCGAGCTCTCTCTGCTCATCTCTCTGGAAATATCCCGGCAACTGAGTATGCAGACGCTGCATCACCGTCCAGAACCGGCGACGAACAGGTAAATTTACAGAATGAAAAAAGTTCTGGACTATGAATTGAATTGCCTCGTGGAACAACATCCAACGCCATTTTTGAGCTTTCATATAACTAACATGTAAATACCATGGAAACG
>JAQGBH010007830.1:0-10484 GCA_034698265.1 Sminthurinus aureus | reverse complement strand
TAAAAGGAACAATATGACGGGGTCCTGACTTAAATTTTGTCAAAACATGTTTTTTTGAGGACCTCTAATGTATAATACATCGAATATATAGATACACAGAGAACAGAGAACCATCACTTTCAGCTCTCAAATCAAATTTCTTACATGTAAAACGTAATAATATTGACTACACTCTACATTTTACTCGTATTCCCATTTTACATCTACAATCTAAAATCTACAAAATACGAAACCAAAGAAGATGAATGGAAAATACACCATTTATACAGTATTATAGCATAAAATACATGAAAAACAAAGTAGTAAACTTTTTGAATGCACATATGCATATGTAATATGTACATGTGCAATGTATCTATGTTCTTGGTTTTCTCATTTGGAAAAAGACTTTCATTTCAACTTTCAAGGTCCAAATCCAAAATCCAGACCCAAAAGTATGCAAATGGATTAATTTTATAGTTCCAGTTTTGTGCACATGTATTCATTATTCAGTATTTAATCCGTTCGGTTCCTTTATTCTTTATCTATGAAAACTTTGAGCAGAAACTCTCCTAACCTCGTAGCCAGAAACTTGCAAGTAGAAACTACACCAAGTTACAAATTAGTTATTTACTTTCCATTTCTGCTGTACAACAGACAAAACACACGAGATTTTTCGATAATCTGTAATCTGAACTGTAAGATATAAGTTGTAAGGATAAAAAATCTGCAAGTATTTATGGTATTTTATGTTACACGTTAAACGATGCATACAAAAGTGAGTTTGAAAGTTTAAAAACTAAATTCAAATCCAAATACTTTTTCTAAAAACAAGTGATAATAATAATAATAATGATAATGATAGACCATTAAATCAACTTCAATTATTTTGATTACTCTATTTCTAATTTTTTTATATCCTACAACAACAACAATCAACAACATGAAACATAAGCATGTGCAACAATAAATAAATAAATAAAAGATGATGAGAACAAATATCTGTATTATTGATTATTGAAAATTGATAGCAGTTATTTTCCTCTAATTGGTAATTGGCATTTACCGTAGACCATAGACCGTTCTGGAAGATTAGACATGATAGATACAAGATGCAGCTTACACAGCTTCCCCTCATTTTTTATCTAGTCTAGAGTCTAGTACTTAATTATAGAGCATAAGATTCCGTTTATGATCTCTCGTATCAGATTTAATTTCCAATTCCATTGTTCAATCATGTGTCCAGTTAACTCGAATCTACTCTATTCTATTCATGTTTATTACTGAGGTAAATGAAAGAGCTTCCGCATTTATCCATGTAAAATATACAAAACGATACAGAGAAACATATTATATCATGTTATATAAAATTATTATCTGATCAATGTGGAAAGTAGCAGAAACTTAACCTCCAATTTACAATGAGTAAGTTAGAAACCAAGCATAAAAGCACAGTACGGCAAGTAGTAATTCCTCCATCCGATTTCAATCAGTTCAATCAGCATCATAATGATAATTGTATTGAATATTTTTTAACCTTGCTTTTCTATGTACTGCATATTATTGTCAACAGTTATCCCTTATTGAAAATCATACACTCCCACAAAATAGTTTCATAATTATGTTTTCAAGTCTTAGTCTATCAAGTTTTATGAATCACTGAAAATGGGAAACTATAGGCTAAATATTGGTAGTTTGTTTTGTTTGTAATATAAAGTATAAAAAGTTTATTTCGTAGAACAAGTAAATTCAAAATGAATCATTTATAACAATAATAATTATTGTACAAAGTTTAACATAATAATATAAAAGGAAATCTTTAGTCATTAGCAAAATTTATGAGTTCACAAGCAGTTACGGAAAAAAGAGAATAATTAGTGTAAGAAATAATGCATACAAGGAGTAGCGAAATGTTGAAGATGAATTTCCCAGTGGTTTGTCATTCACACAAACTTCTCTGGTATATCCTTCATCCATTTCTTCAGTATAACATCCCTTTCTTACACTCTGTTGAGTATTCGCACTCGTCACAGTACCACAGAACTTTGTTTCATTCCACAATATCCGACCATCCGCTTCGTTTTTGTACATTGAATATTTAATACAACTCTGTTTACCCCTCACACAATAAATTTTACAATCACGATTTGGGTTGTCACAATATGCTAGAAGACTCTGCAAATCTGGTCTGGCACCGGTTTGCGGTCCTAGATGAATAAATAAACAATAAACAAATATAAATATTTCATACATGTGTGTTTGAGTTTAGAATTCTAAACTATATGAGAAAATTTTGAATCCTTTTAGAAAGAATTGGAATTTGGAATAAAAAATCGAAGAGCGGAGATTCAGTACACTAGAAACGCTGTTTACTTGTTTGCACGCCGGGACTTTTGCACGGATGCGGAGAATTGCGTTCGCAGGAAAAATTACTGTAAGAAATAGAGCAAAGTTATACTTTGATTTTTGTGTTATAATTGCCAAGAAATATTACTTATACATAAAGCTGAATAAAACACGTACAAACAAATTATGTAAATCCAAAAGTTTAAAAGTTATTATTTATTTATTATTTATTATACCTTGGGCCCGACCATGTGAACTGGAAGCAGCAATCACCACTGGAAGTCAAAGCAAAAAATTATGCATTACTTATTGGAGGCACAATGTATCTTGGTACATTAGTAATTATGTGAGTAATTATTATGTAGAGTGAATATATTTTTGAATTAAGCTTTAATCACCTGCATGAACTATTTCCCTGCACCTGTTCCTCAGTTCCAGGAGCTGGACTTGTTAAAGTTTCATCTTCACCCGCTCCTTTAAAATTGCAAGAAAAAAATAGGGACCAACGCAATGTTGAGGAATATTAAATAAAATCACCTCATTTCCAAACTGTAAATTATTTCAAATAAATTACACTCCTTTTTATATTATCTACATAAAAGTGTCAACGAATCTTACGTTCAACCTTAAAAACCGCCTTTTCAGGCTCTGAATGCTGGATCTTGAAAAGAATGTGGTGTTCGTCAGTATTGGACGATGAAGAAGATGATGATAATGAGCCACTGATTGTCCAATTTGTCAAAAAGAGGAAAGCAACAACCACAACACAAAAGTTATAATGACGAATCATTATAGATTGTTATTGATATGATCATCAATTACACAAAAATAATAATAATGTCCCAATAAAAACACAACAGTAGCCAAAATACTTAATGAAACTAAAATTATGTTTTTTCTTTGCTTTTTAGAAATACATTTTGTATTTTATTTCACTGGAATATTCTATCACAAAAAATGTAAACGTTTGGTTAGATATTGGATATGAGCAACAGCTTTTTGCACACAAAATAATATCTAATATCTCACATATGCGTCTATTTCTACTTCCATTTCTATTTGTAGTACATGGTACATGCATAATTAAATTAGTCTATGATAAACTACACTCTACACTGTTTTTACTGATAAGACAACCTTGACGTACATTGTGAACACTGAACGCGGTTTTAGTTATCACTGTTTACTTATCAGTAATTTCTGTATCTTTTATCTCTATCTCGCGGACTTAACCATGATCCATGATAAAATTTTCCACCTTTTGTTCTCTGACCATTTTTGCATTCTCCTGGTAAACATTACACATTACGAATGCAATTTTAAAATTGTAAACATATATTTCCAAAATTTCCAACATTTTGAATCATAAATAATAATCAAATGATGTATTTATAGTTCATGCATAGAAAAATGAAAAGGTTCTTTATCTGAATTTAAAACTTTAATTATTCTTCTGCAGAAAACAGAAGTCAGATGCAATTTTTTATTGTCAACGTTAGATTGAACTTCAGTGGCTTGACACTTGGCCTAATAAAGCTCAAAACAAACACTGCATGTGCGTAGGAGTTAAAGAGAAAGATTATACAGATAGAATGGATTATGAATTATGATAGATGCGTCATTGTGAATGTGAATATCAGTATATTGCTGATGATGCCAAACATTTTCTATCCAAAACCCGAAATCCAAACAAAGTCAGCAAAATTCATCAAATATTTTATGCCACACATCTTTTTCACAGTAATCCAGGATCCAGGAGATAAAATAATAGAATGAAAAATGCTTGTGTATTGTGTATGCGTAATCAAGATTATGAGGAATCATTGTCAATTATCAATCCAACCGTCAGTCTGACTTACAATTAATTCCTGTGAATTGTATACATAATTTAAATGCGCAAGTTTTCAATCAAGCTCCTATACTTTTATTTCTTTCAAATAATTAAATAACTTTTGTTGGTCTTAACTATTTGTATCCTGTATGTTGTATGTTGTATGTAGTAAGTATCGTGTAAAAAATGTGCAATTGGTGGTAGGCGTGTTACACAATTATTACTACTCAATACTAAAGACTCAACTCATGACATAACATGTGTAACATGACATGACCTAACATGTCAAATCCAAAATTCAATTCAATTTCCCTGGGAATCTTCAAATCAAATTGGAATCTACAAGGTGTATGAGCTATATCAGTAGACAATAGATTTAAATGTAAGTACCAAGTACGTTATGGATCATGAGAATTGAAATGAGAATGAGATGATACCACTCGTCGTCATCTAATCTTGTAAAAATAATGTTACTACAGATTACAGATGTGCTGCACAAGGCATAGGAAATTGAGGATTGGGAATTGAGATTTGAGATTGAGCTGAAACGGCTACCAGTTGTCAAATTATCATATTAATAACATGTAGCTGTGGACAGACATAGATCAAATAGTATAGAGTATGGACTATCTACTTTTTCACATATGTTGTATTGTTCACATTTAACATTATTACATGTCAAATGCCACCTCCTGTTCAAAATCAATCAAAGACTTACTGCTCATATTATGTAATTGATTTGAAATTTGAACCCCTGGGAAAACACGCGTCTAATATAAATTTCTACATACATCATCTCAAATCTCATGTGTACTGGCTTTGACTCTGTCTCTTATAAAGAAATGGATTCTAATTCGAATTCGAATTCAAATCTAAGGTTATGGCGATTCACTATTTTAATTTTAATTTGTCTTGTTGTTTGTTGTCTATCACATAATATCAGTATTGTTTGTCTGTTGTGTAACGAAATGCCTTGTGTCTTAAATATGTACATTCATTTAAAAAAGATAGAACAGACGTAATGAAAATACAAGAGACGACAGGCGGATTACATGGGTATCAAATACGAAATATCAAAAACCAAACTATCCACAAAATTATCTACAGTTGTCGAAGTCGATGGTTTTGAACATTACCCTGTGAATGGAAGAACATGTTGCGAAAAAGAGAAAAGAAAACGGATAGGTAATAGGTAAGTGTGAATGATCAATAGTGAATGGTGAATAAATAAATGCAACATGCACTGTGGATTATGGATGCATTTTGGGTACAAAGGATCACTGATCAATTATTATTATATAAATGGCACAAACTACATACCAAATAGCATAGAATAATGTACTTATGCCTCGATTTTATGACACACGGTGAATTTAATCCCTTTTTCACTCTATAGCCTTTACAAAAGAATCAAGTAAACTCTGTTGCATATTACATATCCTATAGATTGCCAATCGCTAAATTATAAATATAAATAAATCTATCAATAGCCACAGCATCAACTTATACACTTGCGCAAATAGCGAATATAATACATATCTTGTATGTACAGTGAACAGGTCAAGGATTTTTACAATGGACTGACTACTGAAACAACTGCAATTTTTTACTACCCTTTTCTATTTTAGATAGGTCAATTTGAGATTTTCATCATTCATCAGTTCCTGTTTATTGTATGATGTGTATTTAATATTGTCCTACTCAGAACCTGAGAAGCAATTAGTTCCGGATTCCTTGTGATATTTTTAGACGAATCGAATTTGAAACTCCATTCACGATTTAAATTTTTTGCAAGTGATATTGTACGAAAAAAATGCTCTATGCTCTGTATAAAAAAATATTAATAATGCAAAATACAAAGATATAAAAATGAACTGTTTGCTTTACAAGTCGTGGGATGTGGGAAGTGTTCATTATTGTCCATTTTTAATTTTGACCAACAGAAAAAAAAACATGATAAAGATGGACATAGGACTCAAGTTTGATTCCAATATTTCAACTGTCAAGCTCAAACCTCTAAAGGTAAAAGGTAGTTAACAATTAACAATGCTAGGAACTCGAATACACACAATAATAAGTAATAATAATAAAGATTATAAGAATGGACAGAATTCAATCCATTGTTACAAAAAAGGGAGGACAGTCTATAGAGTATTGAGTATTGAGTACTGAATATTGAAAATAGAAAATGCACATTTATGAGACTGTGCATTGTGCATGTCTGAGAATTGAGACTTATTTAATCCATCGTGTTTCGTGAAAAAATGCACATTTAGCATTCAACATTCTCAAATTTACTCCTAGATTAAGTTTTTTGATCACCTTTAAACATGCATAAATTGTACAAGTAAGTTGTAAAATGTACAATGTGCATGTGTCGAGTTTCGAATGTGGAGTGTGGACATTGGTGAAAATCAAGCCGAAGTAAAAATGCATGTGTACTCGTGTATTCAATGTAAGGCCAAAAGGTTAAAGGTGACCTGTGCAAGCATAAAAAATTCTTTAGAATATTTTTATACAGAATAGTTAATCAAGAATCAAGAGAGGAAGATACAAATGAGCAGAGAGTACAGAGAGTAGACGTGTAGATATTTTTGTACATTATGTACTGTTTTTTTGCGGGATTGTAGATTGTGCATACCAAATACCAAATACAATAGCAAACCAACTAGCTAATTTATTCAATGTCTCTGGTCTGTGGTAAAAAAAGGAATGTGTATTATGTTCACTATGGAAGTATTGTGCAGATTAAAGTAGACAGACAAAAGTACAGAGTACAGTGAGAGATGAGTGAAAGATAATATTGAGACTTGAGTCTAAATGAGCCAGCACAAAATAATTTACAAAAGTATCTTACAATTGTCAATTGTCATTAACCATTAACTCGTTAGTCTTCGTCATTATGTATTCTGTATTCTGTACTCTATTCTCTTGCTTATAAATTCCAATTCCACTTGGTAAAATAAAATAAAACAAGCTCAAGCTCTTTTCCACAACAACAACAATGAATAATGAATAAAGAACGTTTTGTGTCTTGTGTTTTGTATTTTGTGTCCCATCCCATTTATCTGTTCTGATTTTTTATTGTCATTTTTTGCCCTTTAACAGGATGAGATGGATGTGGATATAATCTGATTCACCTGATCTTTAGTAGAAGCTTCTCACAATTGAGTATTGAGTAATAATAGTCATTAAGACTACAGAGCGCAGACTACATCTCTGTGATTTATTTATGATGAGATCTACTCACTCGAAATTCGACCACTTGTATATTTTTTGCACCGTCCTGGAAAAGTTTTTTAACCAATTCTGCTTAATCACTTTGAACTACCTACTAAACACTAAATGAAAAGAAATAAAGTTTCTATATATGCAGAATGTAGTACTTATACTTACTGTCCATTTCAATCATGACTTTGATCAGAGAGCCAAAGAAAGACAAAAAAATTGTTTGAATCTTGTTCACACATTGTAAATCCTTTGAAAGAATAGATCTCCTAAACTCTAAACTCTATACTCTAAACACATTCATCATACATACATACAAATAAATACGTTGTAAAAGACACGAGAGACAATTGAATTTGAAGTTGATAGTTTTTCATCTCTTTTATGTGACGGCTTAACAATGAGACGGGCACCTCCTGTGACAAATGAACAAAAACAAACAAAGGTGTTGACTGTTGACTAGTCCATAGTCCATAATATTGTACATTGTATTGTAAATTGTAATACGATTACAATGCGACCTAATAAAAAATCTGGAAGGAATTCCATAGAAAAAATAACAAGAGAATGACAGGCCTCCATTATTTTTGACTGGTGTGGAGACGGATTTTCTATTGGAGTGGAATTTGAAGGCATAAAAATGATGATGATGATGATTGTGTTACATAATTTTATGAGCTGCACTTGAATTTGAATTTTGAATCCAATGATTCATTTCAGGATCCGCTCATAAGTTGAGGGTTGTGGAGGATCGAAAATCAAAATTTTCAAGAGCAATTAAATTTAAAATATTTCAAACTTCAAATTTCAAACAGAGTAAATTTTTCGTACATTATGCATCGGCGGTGTGTAAAATTACTCAGTAATTTTCAAACGTCACACCACAGGAGAAAATGACAACGCCTTTCGTGAGATTGCCTGGATTTTTATTTACTGAATAAGAATAGATGTATGTACGCACTTTCCTTTGTCCAGTCTCAAGTCTCCAGTATGGCACAAAATACAAAATCTATACGACTTGAAATACTTAATCATTTGTCATCAACAGTCACTACCAAAAAATCAGTGGGAGATCACCACAGTAGATTAATTCAAATGGAGAAAAGCAGAAAGAGGAACTAGCAGAATCACTGCAATCATTTATAATAAACGTCGTCTTGACGGGACAACGTCGAACGTCGTTGCAAGAATTAGAAGGTCACGTATTGTATGTTGTACAGTTTTTTCTCATCCAACTTTTGACAAAGGTGACAAAAAAAAATATGTCGGAGAGTAAATTTTACATGCATCTTAATTTCCACACATTTAAATTCCGGAAGACTTGATACTTGATCACTTATGGAATTTTATGGAAGATTAAAGATAAGACTACGATTATGATGATTATTATTATTACTCATACGCATAATCTTGAAGAGAGACGACTATCGCCTAATTACATTTCTCACGATATCAACCTACAACCGACCAGCAACATTCACGAGCAACATTTACAGCACTTGGCAAAATTACTTTCATGTGATGATGATGACTGTGATTATCCGTAATCCGTACGTACAGACGCACCAAATGTTATCAGATGAGAGACCTTTACATTTTTTTAATGTAAGGTTGATCTTTGACTGAGCTCATATTTAGTTTATTTTCTCATAGTGTATAATTATTCTTTATTCGAGTACTTCATCTTGAATGTTGAATCTTGAAAAGGCTGAACCATGCATAATGTATAATATCTGTATCAGCAAGTGAATAGTGAATATATCTGGCGCATGGCGTATGCTACAGCTTTTTGAAGGTGAGTACAAAGTGAAAAAACAGCTCAATATATATCATATTATGTACAATCCACATTAGACATACGACATACGGAGTACAGGGAAATAAATTAAGAGATAAATAAAGTTCTCAACTTTTTTATTACATTAACTGATTTATTTCCGCAATTAGTTTTTGAAATTTATATGAAATGCTTCATATCTAACTCGGATATTACTTTTTACATTATGTACGGCATGTGGTATGTGTTGTGTGTGATGTGAAAGAAAATGTACTGATTACTCATGTTGATAGTTGATACTGATGCTGATGTCCTGATGTACGGCCAAAACTGTCGATTGGATTGCCAATGTAAGTATCAAGTTCAAGAAATCCTACGGTGTTCTGTGCTGTGAGTGGTGAGGAGTGAGCACTTTCATTTAATTTCATTTGCTATAATTAATTGTACTGAGTACTGAGTCGTGAATAGACTTAAACTTTGGCGTGTATCTTGAGTCTTGAATATTTTTGAACAAGTAGCAGCAAAATCGTGCTGATTCCCGCTGTGACACATGGAAATAAAATATCCAGAGAATAAAAATGACTTGCAACTGTCTTGATTCTTGTGTCTGATTCACTTTTGTATCTCTATCTGTATTTCTGCTTAGCATTTTTGTTTGTTCCTGATCTTGCCCTTGTCCTTTGAAAGGGGTGGAAATGAGAAAAAATAGACCTCTCACCGTCAATAAATTAAATTAAGTTGTAGAATGTAATGACTCAATACTGAATAGTCAAGTAATTAGAAATTAGACTAATAGGAACAACGAACAAGTAAAGAGACGTAATTGGCATGAAATCCATTACTATTTTAAATTATAAAGCGTATATAAAATACACCTATGAATACATCTACTATAGAATATAGAGCATCGGTATAAAGCAAGATTAAGCAGTGAACAAAACACCAAAAGCAAGATTATCATGTAAAACTCGGAGGTTTTGCGAATTTACAAATTTCAAATAGAACAGATTACAACGGACAAAACACAAAATACATCTTAGCAAGTATAATGGGCGTTTTAAAAACGTACTTTAATGCCCATAAATAAATGAACTGATAAAGCTAAGAAAACTGAATAAACTAGAGTAAAAGATACATAATTCTATAGATGCTTCCAAAAGACACAAAATAAGCACCAACATTTTAGAAAAGCATCCCGTTTTTGTAATTGAGTCCCTCTGAACGTTCATAAATGAAAGGATTTTAGCCATTTTATTCAAAAATCAGCACCTTGAAAACGGGATGCTTTTCTAAAATTGTGGTGCTTATTTTGTGTCTTTTGGA
>JAQGBH010007829.1:0-10484 GCA_034698265.1 Sminthurinus aureus | reverse complement strand
TAGCCAGAGTAATGGCTATTTCTCTTAGCCAGAGTAATGGCTATTTCTCTTAGCCAGAGTAATGGCTATTTCTCTTAAAAAACCTGACTCGGACCCCCTCGCCACTGGATACGGATTTTATAAGGGTGTTGGATTGGATTAACTTAACAATTTACAAGATCTTTGCCATTTATTTTAATAATTCTGAAAGTTTTTTTTAAAACTTATGATTTTGCATGCCCGTAGGCTTTGGACTTGTGGAGTTTGTAATAATTTGGGTTGTGTCTGTACATTGGTTTTAATTTTTTGTAACTAAATTTTTTGTGATCAAAGGGCTTCTCTTTGCTGTAAAATACTGCACCCGGAGTTTTGAATTGAAGAACACATTAAGAAGAAGTACGTGTGTCAATCCGTAAAAACGAAACCAAATTATTCTAACCTTCTCAACAACTCGTCGAATTCAGATTTGAAACCATTACTTTGCTTTACTCAGAACAACGGATTCTTTGACTTTTGACCATCCAAAACAAATTAAAAACCTCTTTTTGTATCTGAAACTCAAACAACTTTAATTCAACCACATATTCTGCTTTCATCATGTTCCGATTCAAAGAATATCTCTGGCGAACTCTTTTAATATTTTTAACCATTTCCATCCCGTTTTCTGCCCACGCTTTGCCAAGTTTAAGACAGCCCAATGATTTTGAAACTGATAATACCAAAAAAGCAAATGTGCTGATGGCAATAAATGAATTGAGTCCCTTCAAAAACTGCACCTTTGTCATAGCAACAAATGAGAAGGCGGGAGATGAAAAAGGAGCGGGATTTTGGTCCACCAATTTTTATTATGAAATCCAGCAAGATATTCTTCAAGTAATGCCTAAACTGGAATCTGTTACACAAGTATTCAACGTGGAAATAGCATTTGCACCTCTTGGGCCTACAGTGAAGTCCAATTATGTTATCAAATATCAATATGAAATTTGTTTCGTTCAACTGCAAATCCCACGAGTTACAGAAGATGTGCCGGAGATCTACATCGATGTGCCTCTCTATAGAAATGATTTACCAGGTAGAAAATGGCTCTCATTCTTTGACTACACGAGTACTTTGGTTGATGTATTCATTCTCGTCGCTCCAAGTCACATTGGTTTTCGTCCCTGGAGCCTCTGCGATTTTCCCCTGAATTACATAATTTGGACGTATTCTCGAAATAGTGATGACAAAACCAATCCACTTTTACTAAATCGACTTCCACAGCTCGAAAGCATCGTTCAAACCTTACAACTGAGATGCTCAGCAGTTGAGTCAATTTGTGAAAGAAGTTGGTCCAAGTTTTCAAAATTCCGTACTCAGAAAATCATAAAACAAATTTTAACGAAGGGTCGGGAAAACTTTCAAGGATCAATAATCTGGATCTCTTTTAGAACAAAATACGGAAAACGATGGTCAGCGGAAGATTTTGAAGGGGTGAGGAAAATGAATCTTCAGGACGTCTACAAAAATTGGAATTTGATTGGACTTAAAGATGCAAAATTGGCTCTTATACTTGCTGAAAAACACAATTTTACACTAGGATTTCTACCTGCGGAGGCAGAGAAGGACTTTGAGTCAAGATGTAATCAGGGGGAAATAATACCAAGAGCTCCTGCTCTTGGTATTGCTTCCCATGCTCCCTCGGTCTTTCTAAAGATTTCATACATTAACATTATCCACACTTTGAATGAAGAATTAGATGGCGCTTCTTGTTTCTTTGAGTTTTTGATCCCGTTTGAGCCCTCCGTTTGGTTGTTTTTTGGAATAACCTTGCTCACCCTGATATTGCTGATCAAAACAATTCAATGTCTCATTTCACCCCGCTTCTGTAAATCGTCTGATCCAATCCTCTTTCTCGTCTTGAAACCAATCCTGAATCAAATTTCCGAAATTCACTCCAGGGAGCGCAGTTCTGCTTCTGGTTTTGACAAATTCTTCTACACATTTTGGGTCATCACAATTTTCTTCATTTCCACGTTTTATCTCTGCATTTTGCAAAGTCATCGAGTGTCGCCAGTGACCACCGGATCTCCCAAATCCTTTCAAACTCTCCTAGACCAAAACTACAACATCACAATCCACCGGGACACATTAAAAACCCTTCAAACAAATTTGAAACTTTGGACAAGACTGCAGGAACGTGAGGAGATCCTTCGCGGCAAGAACAAAAGTGAATGGAAGCGTTTCCCTTTTTATACCAGAAATAAATGGCTCCTTGAACATGTATCGAATATAACTGACCTTAAAACTGACGAGGAACTCCGACAGTTCTACACCAAAGATAAAATTGGAATTGTTACAAAACCAGATGTTGCTTTCAAAATTCTACCTAAAATATTTCATCAGCAATTTTATGTTATCAAAGAAACATTTTTTAAGCTACCAGAAGTCTGGGCATTTCGAATGCCGAATGCAGATGGTCTGGTTCAGTCAGTCACCCTTTTATACAGTTCTGGCATTCTTGATTGCTGGAGACGTTTTGAAAATATGGCAGACAGAAAGTTTGACGAGAAATTTCGGTTTGGCAGGATGCTGAAAGAAAAGTTGAAAACCCATGAAGGAGCAATGGAGAGATTACCAAGTGATGATTCTGTATTCAGGGGCGCCATCTGGTTTCTCGTAATTGGGATTGGCCTTGCATTTCTTGCTGCTTTTCTGGAAATGATGAGAAAAAATTGGCTTCTTTTGTTTCTTGTTCTTGCTTTGAGCATTGGATATCGTCATTGACTGTATTGATCGAAGAAAAGAAATCCATTCAAAATTCAATTTTTCACTGTCCTTTTCTACAAGGCGTATACCATATACTATAACCTGTGGTTCTACCATAGGATTACTCTTTATTTCAATAATAATTATTATTTATTATTTATTATAAACTATAATATATGGTTGAATTCTTTTATTGAAATAGGATTTTAGTTGCTATAGTTTTAGAAAACATAGAATGTAAGAATGAACTCGACAAAAGAACGAAATTGATCCGATGAATTCTCTCTCAGTCTTTACCGGAAATATATATATATATATACATATATATATTATTAGTATTAGAATTCTTATTATTACTCGTACTCCTCCGGTTGGTCTCAATATATATATATAAAATAGTACTCGGATGACCTGGACTTTACTCGGATTATTCTCCCACTAGTATTGGACCAATAAAACTAGTCTTTTGACTCCAGCGCCCAGAATAAAAACCAGAATCGTCATCATTATTCAACGACTACTCAAACAGACCAGACGTATTTAAAAATTGCTACTAATTGTAATAAAGATTACTGACTTGTTTCGTTCCGTTTCGTTCAACTACAATATTGATTTCATTCTCAACTACTATTCTTATTTCCATTTTGAAATCAATTCATTCTTATTTCGTTTCATACTGACGGCACGACCAACCTGCATCAAAAACAATTTTTCACCATTAACATTTAGTTGTGCTGTTGCAATTTAATTTCACAGCTCTACGATATTGAGCTTCACACGGAATAGCAAAAAAGTGTTTTAGAATCACATGGAGATTTTTATGTGAAGTTTATGCGTCGTTGCGAGTAAACAACGGAAAAGCGGCACACATCCGCAGTTTAGCGGCGAAATCAATTAATTTAGCGGCAAAAATAGTTTATTTTAGCGGCAGATAATTTGTAAAAAGCGGCAAATTGAATATTTTAGGTGGCTATAAATATTGAATTTAGCGGCAAAAGTATTTGTTTTGGCGGTGACTTCATTTATTTTAGCGGCATGTAATTATTGAATTTAGCGGCCATGAATATCAATTTTAGCGGCAAAAATATGTAAATTTAGCGGCGAATTGATTTAATTTAGCGGTAAATAAATAAATTTTAGCGGCACTGAATATTGAATTTAGCAGTAAATTTTTAATGATTTTCGCGGCACTGAATATTGAATTTAGCAGTAAACTTTTAATGATTTTAGCGGCGAAACTATTTGGTTTAGCGGCGACCTATAATACATGCCCTTAGAATGTTCTCAAATAGACATTTGCTTTTTCTAAATCTTTCTGTCGACTGGGATATTAAAGTCCGGTTCCATGTCGTCAAAGCCATTGACTGACACCCAAAAGTCATTTTCAAAGTCCATTTGGCGCTTGGCGCTTCCCGCAGTATTTAATTCTTTGCTCAAAATGTAATTTTCATTGAATATTGAAAGAATAAAAAAGACTTTAAGCGCAAAGTTTAAATTTCCTGTATTAACATACATTATACAATGCATTAATTTTTTTGTATTGTTTGTAGTTTGCAATAAGTCGAGTGCGAACCATCCAACGTGTACAGTGTATAAGCATTATCCTGTATCCTGGTAAAATCATCTAATTTCCGTTTAAACAACCACTGTTATAAATAAAAAATATTGAAAATAAGGATTGTTTAACCAAATAATCTACATCTTAGATTTTGATAAAGCACATAGGCCATTATAAAGTGAACAAGAAAAATGACGCGGGGACGTGCCAATTAAAATCATTAATAGCAATGACATTGTTCTTTTGTCATTGTTCATCAATTGTTCCTTTGGAATGACAAATATCGAATGTTCTATTTGCTATAAAAGAGGTTTGCAAGCATAGAAGCCAAAGTAGTTAGCATTAGTGATATTAGTAGTGCAGTTGAGCTCGTGTACTCAATATTAACAATAAAACTCGTTAAAGATTTCCAGTTAAAATCCGAAACAGACACATCATCATGAATTTGTTGGCTGTTTGTGCTATCGTCGTCACCATAGCCGTTACTGTCCTCGGTGCTCCAGCTGACCCACTGGAACCTGCTTCACGTGGACTGATTGTTGGATCCGGGTCGCAATTAAAATACCAAAATGGTTCTGCTGGTTAGTTTTTCATGTGCAAAAGATCAAGAGAAAAACAGTTTTTATCATTTTTCATCATACTTTACAATAATGTAAATGTATTTAGCTTTTTGTATTTACTTCCAAATTCTGTTAATTCAAATCCAATATGTTTAGTTTCAGACGGACCATCTTTCAATTCCGGCCGTGGATCCGCCGACAGTTTAAGATACGGTGTACCTTTGTAGCAAGCGAACGCGAGAGAACAAAATGAAGTGACCCTGAAAATTTGATTTTCTCCTGAAGCGCTTCTAACTTTTCAATCTCTTGGATAATTTATTCTCGTTAATCTCTCACGAGAAGTAATACTTTCCACCGCTATAATAAATGGTTTGACTGCTAAAATGTTGCCGCTAAAACCATGCTGCTAGAATCACTAAGAATAATGCGCTAAACCCAATATTCGGTGCCGCTAAAATAAACATAATTGCCGTTAAATTTATTTATGTTCACCCCTAAAATTGATATTTGTTACCGCTAAATTCAGTAAAAATATGCCGCTAAAATAAATGAAGTCTCCACCAAGAATAATTATTTTGCCGCTAAATTCAATAATTTCCGTCGCTTAACCCACTCAGCTCGGTATCTTATATGTTGTGATGGAAATGAGTCAAGCTACATTCCCGATATCACAAATGTTGTGAAATTTTAAAACAAAGCTCAAAATCGAATTTCATAAAAGTAATGACGAGCAAAGGCATGTCTCAAAACCGGACGTCGTAACTTTTGTGAATAAATATATTATTTGTTGTGGCTGAACGTCACAACTGTCATGAAATTTTCATTTTATACATACATTCTTCTCCAGAAAAATTAAAATCGTACAATATCGCATGTTTTTTTGATACCCTGAGACATTTTTTTCCGCTCGTCCTTTTTCATACTTTATTCCATACTGCCTTTGCTTAATTTAAGTAGCAAAAGGAGTCAAGTTGCATGGACCGTAAAATGGTCAGAACGAGAAAGCAACAATATGAAACAGAAGGTATTTAAATAAGTTTTGTAGCAATTTCAATGTTATTTCAACTCTGGATTTTTTGTCAGATATTCGGGTAGTATTTTCATAAGCAGAGAGTTTCTCACTTGTTCCTCCAATCCCACGCCCTGTCGATCGATTACGATTTCCAGCTCCACTAAGTCTGTCCAAAGAAAAAAAAGCGGGATCAAAAATTACGTTGTGTATAAAAAAAGCATCATCAATCGTAAATTATGATTCATAAACAACTATCCTGGTTCATTTCCTCTCGCCTCCTCCATGGAAATTCTTTCTTGTAGTTTTGCCTGAATTTTTTCAATAGATTCTTGTGAATATCCACAAAATGCAGAATCGAGGATGGACGGAAGAAATTCTTCATTATCGACAGTTAGGGACAACTCGAGGGATTTAAGCCCTTTAAATCCAGTCCAAAGAATTGGAGCAACTTGTGAAAATTTACGATCGATACTTTTAAGTTGGAGGGTCGTAGTATTTGGACAAGGTCCTTGTAAAATATTTTCAATTTTCATTGCACAGAAAATGATGTCAAGTTGGAGCTGACGAACATTTGGAAGAGATGAAATGTCTCTGAAGCAGCGGTCCATACTTTGAATGGTCAAATTTATCAGATCCAAACTTGTAACAATTTCTTGACTGGAATTAATTGCATGATAAACGTAATTACTAATGATTTTATTGTCATCGACCACCGGAGAAAAAGCACAATTAAGATGTAACCTTTTGAGTTGAACATTTTTCAGCAGGAGGGATTTTTGAGCCAGATTTCGAGTTGATACTTAACTCTTTGACCAAATGAACCTTCCCCAGTTGCTGCCAAAGTTCAAGGTATTTCAAATCATTATTATTAAAATGAATAGAATTTGGATCCTCCTCACATGAAAGTTCCTGAAGATTTGGTGCACTATCCAAAAGATCAGTCATAAATCCCTTGAACACACCAAAATATTTTGACTCAGGTTGTAGGACTTTGAGTTTGAGGAATTTCTCATTCGGTAGTTTGACATTCGGATCCTTCTCCGCAATGAACTTGGAAATGGGATCTATCAACTTGACATTTTCAAAGGTGGAGTTGCTCATGATTTTCAAACGCTCAATATTTTCAGCAAAATGCAAGAGGAGTCGCCAAAATGATTCAAAATTTCCTCCGCCTCCATAATTGACATGAATGACGAGAGTTTGCATACAAGGTCCAAAAGTTGAAATAAACTCACAAATTTGGGTAATATCCACATTTTCTAGATTTTTCATACTGAAACGAGAGAACGGAAAAGGGCGAGATGATTTTTCAGCTTCAGACGGAGAGAAACATTGAATAAACTCATCAAGGGGCTTTTTACTGGTTGTTTTACATTCCATTGGGTTGCTATCTTTCCGTTGTTTTAGTATAACCATGAGATTCGAATTTGGATTACTTTTTGTCTTTTCTTGAAGGAGAAGGCAACATACTTGGTTCCACCGTGAGCTCACAAGTCAAAGTTTAACTAATTCTTGTTCATTAAAATAGCCGACAAATTTCATCAAAATCTGTTTTTTCTAATTTTTCTAATTTTTGGGATCTGTGTGACTGTAACAGGGGAAACTCAAAATTTTCATCAATATACATGTCGCTCTCAGCATTTTTAATCCGTCGCATGCAATTTTCTTTTTCCTTTCTTCTGTGTTGTAGCACAAACTTTAAAAATCCTTTGCATCTAATACAAATTTTATGCTAAACCAGTCTGAATTTTCATCCCGTCTTGAAATTTTAAAAAGCAAGAGCAATGTGACTTTTCATTTATGGTAATAATAAATATGTACAATTTTGATCATTCCTTCGCAACTAAGCATTCATCATTTACCGTTTATCATCTTGCAATCAATTAGAATCTTATCGAAATGTTTTTTGCACATAGTTTTTCGGTCATGTAATTTTATTTTACAAACGTAGAAACAAACAGAAACAACTTGCATGAATTTTTCTCCCTTCAACAACGCGTCGTTATAAAACAAACAAGTGAATTACGCGTAAAATATTGACGGCTTTGCCCTTTAAAATTACAGTTTTTGCGTTTTATCATTATTATTATTATTATTGGCCAAAAGTCGTAGTTAAAAATAACCTTGTGGATTTAAAATCCACATGACGTTTTTCTAGCAGTAAAATTTGCTCAGGTTCATGAACAATGCAAGAGTTGGAAATTGAAAATTGGAAATGCTGGTATTGTAATTTCTGGTAATTGTAAATCTTTGACTACAATTCTTCTCAAATTATAAAATGCTCGCATTTTTTCTGATTTCTTTTAAAATTCAATGTTCAACATTCACAAGAAAAGTCAAAATGAAAAGGATAAGACAAAATGCAATGATTTTTGTATTTTTATTCCTTGTCGGTTTTTTATCTTGAGATTTGAGCGTATACTTTAAATCAGGCATGATTCACTCTGTAGGTATTTTAGTGTATACAGAAAGCATCACCGGTTCACTAATTTTTGAGCTCCGACAAAGTCAACCTTAAAAGTGGTAAAAAGTTCATCTACACATAAACAAATTACATCATCGTACGCGCAATCAAAAGTTCTACCTGAGTGTGAAGAAATTTAATCAAATTTTCGAAAATTATTAGTGTTTTTAAGTGTTTTTCGAATCCGATGTTCTCAAAGTGGCCTACCTATCATATTGTATTATATATACATAATAAATATCGAGTTATGTGACTTAAACCTATATTTAAATTCCATTACTCTCTTATCTTTGTCGTGCTATATAAATATTCAAATTACCTTCATTCCATTATATACTACAATCTACAGCCTACACTATATCCAGTATACTACAATCTACAACACACTACAACAATATTCTCCACTAAACTTGCTTTACATGAGACAAAGGAAAAAAGGAAGCAAAAATATTTACATAATCTATAAACTGTACTCAGGTAACGTGAAAAACAGATAATACACATATCTTTCTACCCTTGCATATACCAGCTCCACAGTGTACAAACCCACTCGACTCTACACTCTACTCAAACATTTTTCTGACGGGTCGTACTAAAACTCCATCACCTCGTTTACTCACATCGCTTCAATCCCCCGCTAAAAACGATCACACAAAACCCCCGTCACTACCTAAATCTCAACCCCCCAGTAAAAAAGATTGCACTAAAAACCCCCGACTCCATCTAAACCCTAACCCCCCGACAATATCATCATACTAAAAGTGAAAATGGTCCTTAACCACTCCCCAAGCAAAAACCTAAATATTACTGACCAAAACAGTCAGAGTAGCAGCAACACCTTCAACTTTACTGCCGACAATAGCCAGAGCAGCAGCAGCCGCATCCCACAATCCTATAGAAAAATAATTAATAAAAACTCAAATAGATTCAAAAGATCAAAAAACTCAATGGATCCCCATGACAAAACACATGATGACGAAGTCGTTACACTCACCGACCCAAATAACCCTACAAATGCGGATCTAGCAAATTTAATTAAATCAAGTCAAAATAACCTAAGAAAGGACATAAGAAGGCTAGAAGAGAAATATGAAGAGGTATTAGAAAAACTTGAATTTGTAGAAGATATCTGCTCAGCACTACAATCTAAAAACGATCAATTGGAATTAGAAATAAGGAAAAATAACCTCATTTTCTTTGGCATACCTGACAAACCAGAAGAATCTCCCCAACAAATACATGACAATATTACAGATATAATTGAAAATGGCTTAGAACTACAAAACATTACAATTGACACCGCTTTTCGTATTAAAGTGAAGAATCCCACCCCCGCACACCCCCAACCTGTTCGAGTCAGATTTATTTCACAATATGATAGGAACATGGTCAATACCTTTGAGACAAAGAAGAAACTTAATGATATAGACAAATACAAAAAAGTATACATTAATGCTGATCTCCCACCAAACATTGCTGCATTGAAAAAAGCGGAACGGGCGAAACGGAAACAAACGACACCAATTGTAACCCAAATGCACACATCATGAAGATTCGGCCGGACCATACAACAACAACAAACACAACAACAAATAATAATAAATGACGATCAAATGAAATTTGTGAAAGAAACAATGACAAAGACAATAATCTACTGGAACATACATGGAATGAAAGATTTTACTGAAAAAATGAAATTTATTACTGACGATGAACCCGACATTTTCTGTCTATCAGAAACCTTCTTAAACTATGAAATGAAAATCCCCTCAACTCTAAATGAACACTATAAAATTATACAATGTAAAGCAAAAACAATTACAAATCAAGGACGAAGCAGTGGAGGCCTAATAACCGGCTTAAAACTCACATCCGCCAATAAATACTGGAAAACAAATGAATATGATGCCTACAGCACAACCTTAATCAGTAAAGACAACAGCCATAATAATAAAATAATTTTACCATACGCTCCCCCGACTGATGACAACGATGACCTCATTGACCCTTATATAGAAAACAATGACATTAACTCATATACCATAATTATTGGAGATCTCAATGCTCGTGTAAATTGTAAATTTGATACACTCCCAACTGACCTTCGTTGCTTCAATTTAAATAACAAAAGAAATAATGAAGACTCAAATGAAAATCCAAGAGGAA
>JAQGBH010007828.1:0-10484 GCA_034698265.1 Sminthurinus aureus | reverse complement strand
CAACCACTAAAATCATAATATATGTATATTAATATGAATAGTAAACTACCACTTAGAAATTAGCACTCGGCTTCATAATTCATAAATAATGTCTTCTAATTTGTCTCCTAATTAACATTTTGAAAAGCATATAAATCAATTATTGTAATTATTATTAGACCAAAACAAGTAATAATAATATGCAGAAATGTTGAAAACGAATTAAATTGGATAGTTTTAAATATTTGAACTAAACAGAAAGAATAATATCAGTTTTATTATGCTTGTTGGTCAAGTCCCGAAGAAAATCCCCCATGATCTTGATGACTTGACTTTTCACTGGGTCTCTTTTTAACCCTGGCTGTCCAAACTCTTTCACTGCAGTCTCTACACAAACCACAATCATGAAAATTAAGTTAAGAAATCCTCTTCTGAAAATTAAATAATAAAATTCAATACAACTGTAGTTTTTAATTTGAATATCGAAATAAGAAAAAAAAATACCAATCACTGCGCATCGTTTTTTCTTGTCCAATGCTACTTTTGGAGTTACTTCCGTCTCATTTTCGTCACCGTTTCCAACTTCCGCCTCGTTTTTCTTCTTGTTTGCATTGCAAACTTTGCCAAAGACTGAGTGTCCAATCATTTCCTCTTCAGTAAAAACAACTCGCATTAAATTCCGTACAAACTGACCAGTAGTCTTTGAAAACTGTTTTATGGTTTCAAAGTCAACTTCTGGCATCCTGACCCCGTGACCCAGGTCAGCCTTGCCTTCCGTCTGTGTAAAAATAAAAACAAAATGACTTAGCCAAGGAACAAAATTATATTTTATACAACGTACAATGTACATTGGAAATAAAATAACCGGTCTACTGTAAAAATGATGATAATGATGGATAAAAAAATGTACATACCGCTACTTGCTCCTTCAACTTTGAAATCTCTTGATTTAGAGTCTTTGTTCTGTCTGGATACAAAATAAAATTATATTTACATGAGAAAAATATGTAATGTACTATAAAAAGGCAAAAGAGAAAAAAAATGAAATGTACACTGAATATAAAACGTACTTTTGTACTTCTGCTTGGACTCCAACTCTTTCTCATACTTCTCTTTCCACGTTTGACAATCGGTGCAATTTGACTCATCCTTTTCAGTTTCGGAAATCGGAAGGTTGTCCAAAACACTGGAAATTTGATGAGCAGACGCTGCTAATTTTTGACGCTTGCTCTATGTACAATAAGACACAATGAGACTTTTATATACAAGTCAAAAATTTGTGAGCATTTTATAAAAATATTATGTATTATGTAAAATTCATACATAAAGTACAATAAAAAATTATTAGAGCAGCCGTACGTCATTTTTATCGTTCTGTGATGGTCTTTTCTTGCTTGCTTTCTCTATAACCTTTAGCTCCGCCTTGACCTCTTCCTTTGAGCCTTCACAAACAAATGGGAAATTTAATGAGCGATGAGCAACTTGAATGATAAGTGCAGTATTACATATATAAATATGAACATGTTTTCATCTTTTGCGTTCTACCTGTGTTCAGAATTGTGGCCATAAAAGGTTTTCCGTTCCACAAAATCTCCGTCTCCCTTGATAAAAGATTCTCATCTTTCTTCTTCTTTGTCTTCTCACCACAAATGTCTTGACGTTTGACAACTGAATCCGGTTTTCGTCATTCCATAAAACAAGTAAATAATCGGATCTTACCATTTTGAAAGAATAAAATTAAATGTCATAAAGAATGTAAAAAAATTCAGAGAAAGAAATCAAAGATGTACATTCGTCAAATTCAAGATGGCGAATGATTGAAAATTTCTCTCTGCAGTAATAGAATTGCAGGTCATTTTCTAGTATACCAAGCATATTTATAATATACAGATTCTAAAAGGCCTTGGTATATAGTATATTCTTATGCTGAGATATACATACGGAAGTTAGAAAATTGTTGTTTTCTGTACTGAACATGTTTTTGGACCATGGAAACGTAATTTCTTGTACTAAAAACATAAAAAGAACATTGTAAAAAAATCCTTCATCTTCCACTCTTGATGTGAAACGTGAGGAATCTAACGGAACTTAGAATTCGGATTGAAAACTGTATTTTGTGAATGCTGAATGCATTTTGTTCTTTTTTGCGTTAAAAGTTAAAGAAAAATTAAGGCAAAAACAACGTCAACAACAGTTAATTCTGACAAAATGTCACACTTGACATACAAAAAGTACTTTCGACGTGGCAATGAATCTACTTTGGTTCCGGATCGAACTTTTAAAAGAGTCATCAAAGTGAGTAATGTCATTGAATATAAATTTTTTGTATGCATGTTTCTGATACCATTAAAATTGAGCCTGTGAATAAATACACAATCCACAAGTTACTGATCATCTTTCGTTTTTGATATTTGATAGAGAAAACTTATGGAACTTGCACAAAGTGGGAAACCAGTGGAGGTGAATCAGATGTCAGATTCAGATGAATCGGAAAATGTACGATTTTCATTATTTTCCTTATTCAGTCATTCATAATTCATAATCAACTAGCGAGCAACCTATTCCAAATTTCAAATGTTTTTGTAGGAAAATAATGATTTGAATTTTGTGCAAACTGAAATGGAATGGGAAGCGAATGAAATTCCTGTAGAACCAGTACAGAACGGGGTGGATCGTGCTGCTCATCATCATGATAAATTACAAAACAATAATTATGATCACAACGAAAATGTACGACAAGAATGTCCATACTTTGACGACAACAGTAGCAGTAGTTCAGATGAAAGTCATGATGAAAACGAGGAAGAAAATGAAAGTGACCAAAATCCAAAGGACTCTTTTCACGAAAGGTTTTCTAATGTACGCGAAACGTAGTTATATTTTATATTGTTCCAGTTTATTTATTGCGTTCAGCGATTTTTTGTTTCTTATATACTTAATTTGAGATTCACATGTCACGTATTTTTTATGCAGTCGAGTACAGATCCTTTATTTTACGGAGCCCAGATAACAGAAAGTGAATCATTGTTAGCTGTGATGTCTTTCGTCATTCGTCATAAACTTTCGAATGTAGGAATGCAGGATTTACTCAACCTCGTCAATCTCCACTTACTTTGAGGGACTAATTATCCTAATTCTAATTATTTATTTAAGAAAGCTATTGGTTTTGATTACTCCAACACACAGATTAATTATTATTGTGAGCACTGCGAAAGTTTTATAGGGACCAGTGTAAATCATAAATGTATGACTTGTCACTCAGAGACGAATGAAAAACAGTTACTTCAATCGGGACATTTTTTTCTCACAAACAATTTGAAAAGTAGTCTTTCCACTCTCCTCTCGCTACCCGAAATACAAATGAGTCTCGAGTCTCATCTTGATCAAAGAGCTAAAAATAATAATAATAATTCCGAAATAATTCGAGATATTCAAGATGGAATGATGTATAAAAAATTAAATCTAAATCGTCATGATATTACAATGACAGCCAGCAGCGATGGTGTCCCAGTGTTTAAGAGTTCTAAATTCTCAATCTGGACTTTGCTCTTGTCAATCAATGAAATTTCCTACAAACTACGAAGAAAACATGTCATATTTGCTGGGTTATGGTTTGGTCCTGGGAAACCCAACTTTGATATTTTTTTTAATCCTCTAATTGATCAATTTAAATTACTAAGTTCTAAAGGTCTGAGGTGGAAAATGAAACAAGAAACAGTAAGGAGTAAAATGTATGTAGTAATGTTCTGCGCAGACGCACCGGCTAGATGTCAATGTCAGGGGATAAAACAGTTCAATGGAGAGTGTTCTTGTCCTTGGTGTTTAATATCAGGTGAAAGTTCAATTAATCCCGATAATCCACAATCAAAATCTCGAGTTTTCCCATACATCAAACAAAATCAAATGGTAAAACGAACTCATACAAATTTCATCCAAAACCTGCAAGAATTCAATAATCGGCTTATAAATGGAGAAAATGTGGATCATGTTAATGGAATAAAACTAGCATCAAAACTTCTTCTCCTTGAAAAATTCAACATTGTGGATTCTTTCGTCTTTGATATTATGCATACTGGATTTCTAGGTACAACAAAGGCATTTTTACTCACTTGGCTGGATTCAAAAAATCACGCACAGGAATACTATATTGGGAGACAAAGTGATCAAATAGATTTCAAATTTCTACAAGCTCTGGTTCCAACTGAGACGCAGCGATCGGTAAGATCCGTTTCCGAGATCAAATTTTGGAAAGCCACTGAATGGAAAACTTTTATGATTCTTGCACCAATTGTGTTGGATGGAATTCTTGATTCAAAATATTTGAAACATTTCTCAATGTTTGTAAACTGTATGATATATTTATCAAGTACAAATATTATTCGGGAAAAATTGGAAAAAATTGAAAAAGATCTTTTTACTTTCGTCCGAAAAACTCAAGAACTTTATGGAATCAAATTTTGCACTTTCAATATGCATTGTCTTCTTCATGCCCCTGATAGTGTAAGGAACTGGGGTCCTCTCTTTCAATATAGTGCCTTCCAATTTGAAAATTTTAACGGGTCATTTTTAAAATACTACAATGGTACTCAATATGTACCTGAACAAATTTTCAAGAGAATCGAAGAAATATCATGTCTACGCACCATAAAATCAACATCATTTAGAAATTTAAACGTCGGGGAATTTTTTTATAAAATGTTGGACAACAACAAATTGTCAAAAAATGCAGTGTCAGTCGGCAATTCAACATTTATTGGTCACCGTCGAGAATATCTATTTTCTAGAAATGAGAGAGAAGAACTTCAAAGATTTCAGATTTCAGCTATTTCATGCCTTAAATACGATAAAATTATTATTCATGAGAAAGTATATAATATATTTTCAAAAACAACTACAAGAAGATGCAACGCAATAATTAATATCAATAATCAACTATACGTTGTACGCTCATTATTTTGTATTCAAAGAGAAAATGCTGCCCTTGCGTCTGTCTCAGAAATCGTAACTCGACCATTTAAAAAGTTTGATTGGGCACATAAAGTTGTAAAAATAAAGGCTGAAGAAATCTTGGTTGAGGTCAACTCCATTTTAGAGTATAAGTACATGTACATACGTGGTGAGGAATCGTTTATCGTTAGAATGCCAAACATTGTAGAATTAGAGTAAAAGTAGTATTACTTATGGTAAATATAAAAATTAATTGTAAATTAACTAAATGTTAACTGTTTGTAGAAAATTAATCACATTTTATTTTATTTACGTAAATGATAATCATCATAAATAAATAATGAAGTTAACCTAAATATTTTAGTGTGTAGAAAGTGTGCGTTCACCCTATATAATAATTAATCATAATTATTGTTCAACAGTTATAATGATTAAATGTTAGTTTAAAACAACAGAATAAACATAAGTTTTTAAAATCATTCCATGATCCGATGCACACAATAACGTTTAGTTATTTTCATCTTCCTCAGCACCCACTGAAAAAAGCAGAAAATCAAATTCAGTGTTATTTTTGAACATTCGTTTTTATATACTATAAAATATGTACATACGTTTTTGTATGTGAAGTTTAAATTAAGTACTTCAGGACTAAAAGTTAAGTAAGTAAGTTTGTACCAGTAGAATGTTGAGCGTGAGAGACTAAAGGACTCCAAGAATCTTCTTCTGAAATTCCATCCAGATCCACTCGTTTCTCCTCCATGCATTTTTTTAGCCAAGAATATTTTAGTACTTTACTGATTCCCCTTTTGACTATCATATCTGCTCTCACAGACAGCTTTTCAGCGATGACGATATGGGTAGAGAGCCTTGGATTCATAACGAGAGTTCCTCCATTTTGTTTAATTTCATTTTCTACTTCTCCTTTCCACTTGTCACATCCAACCACACAAAAAGTAAGAGAGTACAGAACGGAATTGGGATCAATTTGTATTGTTTTTCTTTCCGGTCTTTTGTATTGTGGGTTTTTATAACCCTTTGCAATGACAAAATGGCGAGATTCCAGTCCAGGTTGTATTTTTCCTCCGGAACCATAAAAACGTTCATGTCGCGTTCGCATCATTTTAGCTGTTTTAAAACAAAAACGACTCAAGTTTTATGCATATTTATTCATAAAGGTATCAGAAAATGGAAAATAATTATGTTCATCAGTGATTTATTTTACTTACAAACACAGTAAAAGCTCTTGAGTCCAGAAAGTTCCTTCGGAAGACAATTTAATGAAGATGACAAAATGAGAATGTGGAAGAATCAAAGAGTTTTTCTCAATGAAATATGATACTTCATATAACATATAAGATACATATAAGATGCACTATAAAGTTATCAGTATAGCGGAAAGTAGAAATAAAATGAAAGAATTTGCACATTTTTTCATAAACTGTATATCATTTATCAATAAACGGTAGCCATGATAACATAATTATTCAATACTTAACATGATTCTGATGAAAATCTCACCAGAAACTTTTATGGCGAGATAATCGGCATAATTTCAAGGAGGAGTGTTTCCATAGAACAATTTTCCTCGCAATAGTCACATTTTTATGATGAAAATTTCGTACGAAAAGCAAGGGGAAGAAATCGCAACAGAACTCTGTTACTATTTTTTATTCGGGTACATCTGCCTTTTCTGACGTCATTTTCTGCTGTTCCCTTTCCCTTTTGAAAAACTTCCGAATCAGCCATGGTTTGAAAATAACTAGAAAAAGAAATTGACCATATTTTTTTCACACTTTGAGTCTGGAGTTTCTAGCTAAACCTGAGTCGAGGCTCAATTTTACATTTCCAGGAAACGTGGATAAGGAAAAAAGCCTTTTCTCCGTACGATGTGATGAAAATGCTCAAATTGGTTTGTCTCATTTTGTCCACATCCACATTGACTTTTATTCATAGATGAGAATTACACCAACAGAGAATATTCCGAATATTTGAACACTCTAAAAATTTCTGTGCATTCTCTAAATTCCGTTCAACTGACTTGACTTTAAATTATTTCTTCAGCATTCAATGCAAAGAAATAAAGTGCAAGAGTATTTTTTACAAAATTTGCATTGAGTTTGTACAAAAAGTATCAAAATGAAGCCTGCGACTGTGACTGGAGTTGGACCTGGAATAAATTCAATGTTGTCCTGTTTAAAATGTGAAAAGGTAGGATATTCTCAAATAGTAATTTTTCTCTCAGGATTTTCGTTTTCTTAGTTTTTAGGCCGTCCGCATAAAAATAAATGAATATTTTGGATTTAAAAACTCAACGCATTTATATTCTTTTCCACAGGTGATTTCTCTTGTTGACCAACTGACAAAAAATATGCACGAGTTTGAAATCATCTCCATGGAAATGGAATTTGACGTCAAGTCAGCCAAATCAAAGTCAGCGGAAGTCCTTTCAAATGTGAGTCAGAATTTTTAATCACTTATATGCAGCCGAGATTAAATATTCAACGTTTAAATTGATTCAGTCAAAAATCTCGTGCATTTTTCTTTCAGTTGATATCTGATATGTGGTAATTTAATTGTATGTACTCCATTTTGTTTTTTTGTTCAAATTTCCCAGTTTTGGCAGCTCATCTCGATGATAAAATCAATCAAATTCACGGATGAAAAAGACTCGTGTAAAAATCCAACATCATCAAATCTCACCGTCAGCGTAGAAAAACAAGGACTCCAAATTGAAAATGAACATACACAGGCCAAATCCAAATCGAAAAAAGTTGATCAAAAGCGAAGCAAATCAAACGTGAAAGTGAAACCAAATCCAAATTCAAATGTGACTGAAAAAAGACTGATTGACATTCAAAAAGGAAACAGACTTTTACGTATGCACAACAAACAATAAATAATTACGAGTTTTATGAACAGGAAAATATTTTTTGAAAAAAAAGAGTAAAAGGACCAGTCCGGATTTAAATTTTGATTCTTGATTATTCTTTTTTACAGGAACAATCAAGTGTGAGACTCCGCAAGGATTTTACAACGTGTTTGAGTGCATCAAATGCCAGCGCCAGTTCAACGATAAGGGCAGTGCAAGACGTCATGTTCAAAATATTCATCTGAATTTGGGGATTCGTTGCCCAACTTGTAGCAATCCCTTCTTTGATAAAAAGTCTCTTGAGCTCCACATTCCAAAATGCGGCAAAAACAAGCAAAATCAATTTGGACAACTCAAAGTTTGGCTCAAAAACGAACAGAAAAAACCCGTCACAGTTCAGCTCCAGCCTCATCAACAAGAACAAGAAGTGCGTTCCTTTCAAAATCGAAATTGCGATAGGAAACCTCAAAATCAGGATGCCGAAAGAAAGATACGACATCAAGTTTTGGATCTGTCGAGACTGAAAGTGCGGAATCCGTTTGAAAATTTCAGCCTTGAACAGACGCTTAACGTAAAATTAGTGGTTGAGAAACTCGAGATGGAAAAAAACGGAGATTTATCCATTTTACAGACTGAAATTCAAACGATGGAGAAAAAAGAAACGGAAACTGGAAAAGAACCGAATTCATCTGAAGAAGCTAAACATGAGAGTTGAATTGTGCTTTTGGCTTTTGAGGCGTGGTGAAATTTGATTCGAAGTGAATTTCTAATTTTTGGCCAAACCTTAAGGCAGGAAAAATTTGTTGGTAATCGTAATTGTAAATTGATGCAGATTTTTAATCAATAAATATAAAAAGATGCAGATATTTGCATTTTTTATTCTAAAATTATGTTGGGTTTTGAATTAAAGAATCTCTCATTTCATTTTGAGTTAAAAACTGTGATATGAATTTTTTCTTACACCCTGTAAAATTAAATGTGCGAGTGTCCGTCTTTACAAATTCAGAGACGAAATTAGTTCAATGGTGTTTATTTCATTTCTTCGTACAGTAAATTCACCTAGTCCAATTTATAGGGCATGATGTTTTAGTCAAGGCTGGTTCTAGATTTCCAGACTGGCTGTGAAAAATAAAACAGGTAAATGTGTGTCATGTTTTAGTATTTTGCCTGGTCAGATTTTTAAGCTGTCTGGTTTTTCTACATACACATTTTGCCTGCTTTGTTTCTCACAGCCAGTCTAGAAATCGAGAAATCTAGAACCAGACTTGACTAAAACATGATGCAGATAGATTCCATATTCCAAAGAACGGAAAGGGAAAACAATGTTTCTCGTTCCTTTCAAAGAACTCTCAATTCTCAATTTCATTTAATAAACGGTTTTGGTACAAGGCTGAAGAATTGGATCAAAAAACTACTTTTTCTGAGTAGTTCAAACATTCGGAACCAAAGCAAACGACGTCCAAGTTGAACCACAATTTATGAATTTTCGGCTATTGGGTGCTAAACTCTGACGCCGCTTATTTATTTTTTTAGTCATCTCGCATTATTATACAATGCAGATTGATAGTGTCCAATAAAATACAAATAGTCGCAACAAATTTGTGATATTTGTTGATATTTGTGTAATTAAAAGGTAAAAATTCGACTGTGCAAGGATTTCCAAATCCACAAATTGTGTCGTCAATGAGCAAATACCCGTCGGTGGTGACCATAGAAACTGGTGAAGAATGTAAGGTTAATTACTGTACCGGACTCATCCTTGACAAAAACTGGGTAATCGTCCAGCAGACTCGATGTTTTCAAAGCTACCAGCCGAAGCCCTCTGATTATTTTGTGGTTGTTGCGGGAGAACGACGAGTGCACATCGACGAGGGAACTGAGCAGAGAAGAAATGTGACTGAATACATTTCGCACCCTCAACTTGAGTTGGAAAACTTTTAGCCCCTTTTACTTTTTACGGGGTGGGCAAAATCTTATCGTCGGTTTAAATTACACTGGTTTAAAAAACCCTTTTTGTGTGAAACTTTAGGTTGACCCCGTTGAAATATTACAAAAATGACATTGGCCTCGTTCGAGTTTCCACTCCTTTTGATTTTAACGACAATGTTCAGCCGATCGACTTGGCAGCAATTGGGGCTATTGCGCCGTCTATTGCCAATTCAAGTCTCTTAATTGTTGGATGGATTTTGGCCCAGCCCATGAAAGAGAATGAGGAATTGCTCGCCAGTTTGATGGACTCTCCACTGGATCTTGTTCCAATTGAGGAATGCACTGGCAAAAAAACAGAGGAGAGCGATGACGCATTAATTTGTGCTGGAAAATGTCTTGTCCACGGCGACGAGAAAAATCAACCAAGACGAAACATTTTGTACGCTCAAGAAAATTCCAAATCAAATTCTGCTCCAGTTTCCGTCGGACTGAAATTTAAAGGCGGGAAACCACAGTACGGCGTTTTCCTGGATCTCGCTCCATACATTCCTTGGATAAAAAAGACGGTGAAAATATTAGCGAACTCAAAACATAAACAAATATGCTCCCTACACTCGGCTAAGATTCCATACTCAAGTTTCCTGCGGTGTGTGTGTGTGGATAATTGAATAATCAATAAAACAACTTACAATGGAACATCGCCAAGTGCTACACCAGTTTCGGAACCTCATGTATCCTACCTGACTCAGTTTTTTACGCT
>JAQGBH010007827.1:0-10485 GCA_034698265.1 Sminthurinus aureus | reverse complement strand
AGCAAACACAGACATTATTTACTCAATAGAAAAATCTGTTGCTATGGGATTTCGTAACTAAAGAAAAATACAGTACACCATGACAAATAATTCATGGAAATAACAAAAAAATGTCAATTACATCAGGCCACTTATTCTTAGTTAATCTCAGAGTTTACAATTGAAAAAGGAAACAGAAGCAAAACTAACAGGACATATCAAAAGCAAACAAACTAAAATGGACCTGTTGAATAGAAAATCGGAATTTTCACTCGTGCAGCATTTTGATAAAAAGGAAAATTTTGTTTTCCACTTAGTTTCGAATTATAATTTAGAATGTTTATTCAGTTTTCAATTTCCATAAATGCCAGTTGAAAGAACCAAATTGGGAATATAGTCAAAGGCATAGATTTTGATGAGTTGGATGCAGGATTCTCTATCCATCCGAGATAGTCCTAGATCGCCGAGTCCGACATCCAATGTCTTGAGATCTGTTAAAAAACAACAATATATTTTTTGTATTGTGTAAGTAAAACCAAATTGCTAGTTAATATTAAATACATGAACAATAAAAATGATTTTTTTAAATTTTGAACTAGTATAAAAATGTAAACTATTAGTTTACACACCTTTTAAATCCGAAATAGAAGCATTTTCTCTCAGTTTCTCCATTTCTGATTCACTAATTTTGAGATTTTGTTTAGCTTGCAGTTTTTTTGACTTTGGCATCGGGTTTTCATCAATTTTCTTGAATTGGTCCAAAAGAAGTTGAGAATTTTCCTTGGAAATTCCAGTGAATGTGGAGACGATTGAAGCCAAAGAATTTTCTTTAGAGTCTACATCAATCCATAGAATGAGTGCCGCCAATTCGGTCATGTGAGTCCAAATGGTCGGACCAACAGCTGGAAAATTCTTCAAAGTTCCGAACACCCTCAATTCAATCAAATTTGGACAAATGATAGCCAATTGCTGGATGAAATTGGTATTGACTTGAAAAAAGTCACCCATTGAGACAATCTTGATGCTTGGAATAACGGAAGTTGGATCTTCCACTGGAAAATACTGTCTGTTAGACTGTCTTTCATTTTCATATTGAAGAATCAGTGCTGAAAAACAAGAGGACGAAAACGTGCATCAATTTATTGCATGTGTAAACTAACTAGTTTGTTAAATTCTATGTATCAAGTCTTTAAAACTGCTTTGATTCATGTACTAGTAAAAATTAGAGAAAAATGTTTAAAAATCTTTTTTTAATAATTTTAAAAAATAATACGGAAACCTACTTAATTCATGCAAAACCGGAAAGGTTTCAGCCTTGAGAATTTTAATGGTACGATCTGAATCTTTACTTCTTGAAGTTCCATAAGTCAACTTTCTTAGTTTTGTAAATTTTGGGAGTTGAAGACTGTCCATGTCAAAGTCCATAGGTCTTAGTTCTGTCAGAGTGTCTTTGCATGAGTCAAAGAGTTGATTGATAAAAATCTTGGTTTCTGACAAGGTCAAAGGCTTTTCATTGGCGGAATAGGATACTAACATCAATTTGGCTAATTTGAAAATCACAGGATTTCCTTGCTTCATCGAGCTCTTCATCCAAGAAAAGAGTTCAACGGAGGGTAAAATTTCTGCTTCCTGGAGCAAATCAAGTTTCCCGAGCGAGTACAAAAACTTGAAATGGTCTATTTGTGGAAAAAGATTAGAATCAGGATCTTTTACAATTTTCTTGAGATTAACGGCAGCCGCTAGAACATCTTTGACAAGGTTAGGAAAATTATCAATTATTAACGGAGAGAGATGAAGAATTTTGAGTTTATTCAGTTGGAAGGATTTCACTTGCCCCGTGGCTCTTGGAATAAGATTATAGTGAGAAGCAATAGAAAAATGGTCCAATATTAAACCAAATTCCTCAAGATTTGGAAGGTTGTTTAAAAGGGAATTTTTAACATAGTTAATGGTGTCCTTTAAGTCTTTAAAAGAACCGCTGTTTGATAAATCCAGGTTAAGGCTCTTGACTGTATTTTTGAAACAGGAGATGAAACTTTTCAAATCCTTACTATCACCTAAACCGTAACACAGCTCAAAATCATAGCGAGAACACGGAAAGTTCTGTGACTTTTTGTAGCAGTCTACAAACTTGTCAAACATTTTGATCTTTCCCCCCAAGACACGTTTAGTGCAAAATAAGTGTGGTTCAACTTTTATCCGGACTTGAGACTTCAATAATTCACATGACAGATCATTAAATCTCCGATTGACGAGACGACAAGATAAAAGAGATGAAACGCCCAATTTTTTCAGAATTTTTGCTAGCATCTAGATGCAAACAAAAACAAAGAAAATAAACATTAAACAATAAAGTAATTATTGAGTAATAAAATTTAAAATGCTAACAGAATTAATATTTTGAAACTTTAAAATTTTTAGAAACAGAGAGATTGAAATTTTTTTTATAATTATTGTTATTATAATTTACCTCAGGAGGCAGATCGTCAAAATAACAAACTTGCTTGACCTCGACTTGACCCTCATCTTCACCTTCCTTTGACATGTCGATACTTTTAAATTTCTTTTCCTTTTGTTCCTGTCCATTAGAACTTGATGATGAACTTTGAACTTCCATAATTTCCACTGGAATTGACATTAAAAATTAAAGTTGATCTTTAGATAATTTTTTTACAAAGAGTTTGCAAATTACTTCAATGCTAAATAATTATGACGATTATTATTACAAATACTTTTAATTTCTTCGAATGTTGACTTCAAAAAATATTTACGCAATAGGCAAACTGTTGTACAATAAATTATGAAATCTTTTTAGATTTTAAATCAGCTTACCTTTCAACTTCTGCTATCAAATGAGAATAAAATGTATTTCACAAAGATCCTCTAACTTCCAAGTCCTTAGCAAATGGGGATTCAATAGTTAATTGGGCTTTAGTAAATGAGGAATGTAAAAATATTATGCAAAATAAATCCTGTTTACACAAAACACAACGACGAAATTATGAATGACAAAATTTGGGTTTGAACGGAAGTTGGAAAAATAAAGGACGTCTAAAATCCGCTTGTTTTACATTGCCATGGACAACAGAATGCTTTGCTCTTTATTTTAACTTTTCATTTTGTGATTTAAAATGCAAGTAAAATGACAAAAAAATGGACAAAAAAGAAAACAGAATTTTGCCAAGTTGCAGAAGGGCAAGCAGGATTTTTGTTACGATATTCACAAATTGTGAAGTATTGCGTTCCTCCAGGTTCAATTTTGTAGCAAAAGTTTGAAGGCGAAATACTGTCTATTTTGTTACAAAGTTCCTTTCAACTTTTGAATTCTCTATACACTATACAAATAAAAGGAGAGCTCGAAAGTTGAGAGGAACTTTGTAAAAAAATATACAGTACTTATTACTTGTTTTTGTTGAACTTCAAAGCCGTTCACGTTGTTTGTTTTTCGATTGGATATTATCAGTGCTGCGGAAATAATATTCGACATCGGGGGACAATATTTTCAAACTTCTTGAGCTAGTTTATTTCATCTCTTCAACCTTCAACAGTACAACAATAAATTTTAACCACAAAAAAAATCGTTTGTCACGGTGTTGGCCTTTTGCCTACCGTGGAAATGTGACGAGTAGAGTGACAACATTTGTCAACACAAAATTCACAAAGTTTGGTGTGGATTCTCTTTCCAAAGTGTGAAAATCCCCAACTTTTATTCCAATATTACGAATTCTCCACATTTCTCGTTTCATTTCCGCCCAAAACCTCATTATTTTCATCTTTTGTTCATTTGCATTGGAATTAGAATTTACACTAGAATCAGCAACATCCCGTGGCTTCTCCAATTCGGTTGTTACTGTTGACTTTAATTTTTGTGCAATGAGAAGGAACTCATGTTTGAGTCGCTTACTTTTCTCAGGGATTATGAAAGCTCGTTCGTACATGACTTTGTAGAGGAGCGTGTAGAGAAGTGCAATGTAAGACCCGTAAAAGGAAACGGTTGGTAAATCCTGGAAATGACGAACCGTGATGTAATAGCTGAAAATACAAATGAACAAGCAAAAGATTTTGAAGGAAAAAATAACAAAGGGGAAACAGCGATTAAATAGCTCGATGAAAACCACGAGTTCTTTCATCTCCTTCAAGATTTGGCGAAGGCTCCGAATCCAAATTTCTGTGCTTATGCTTTCATTTCCAATAGTGTGATTTTTTTCAAGTGCATCTTTAACATTTCTGAAACGCAAAAAAAACAACACATTGAAATTTTGAAGCATTGCATTTTATGTAGTTTTCAGGTGGATTTAAATTACTACAATTTTTTAACCTGAGTTCAGAACCAAGTCTTTGAAAATCCAGTCGACATTTGCCAAAAAACAAAAGCTGCACGTTAATTAAAAAGGCCCATATCGCGCAGATAAACGCGAGACAAATCGCCTCAGCTGCCCAAAGAGGGAAAAAACTGTAGACATTTTGATACTCTGGAGGAAGAGCCGCGAACAAGAGTTGATGACGATTTGGATTTATCGCAAAATTAACTGTGTATCGAAGGACGAAGATTGCCGCTATTATCGGAAATATTTTGGTTACAACCTCAGCCGAAGAATATTGAACTGGCCAGGTGAACAGATGACGTCCGGGGGATTTTTTCCGCTGCTCTCGAACTGGAGCTCGAACTGAAACTGGAGCTGGAACTGGAGACGATATTTTTCCTGATTCTAAAATGTACATTTTTTACCAAAAAAATGTCTTACTCTTCAGTTTTTTTCAGTTTTACTAAAGTGTAAATTTTTTTTAAAAACTATTAATATTTTTGATTTACCTTGGTTTTGTTTTTGCCGTTTCATTCCAACTTCTTCTTTTTCTTCTTCATGATTCATAATTTTGTCTGCATGATTTTCCCGTTGCTGTTGTTGTTTTTGTCCTTGTTCAAAAACATGGTTGTAAACTGTGAGACACTCGTCAATATTTTTCCAGAAAATATGGTAGCCCTGGAAGTGAAGCAGAATATAGGCAAATCCCAGCACAATGTGGACGACGAATTGATGCCACTGGAAATATTTTTCTGGCTGGAGAATGGACTGAGCAAGTCGAATGAACACGTAGAGCAAATGTAGCAAGCCTAGGGCAAATAATATTTGCCACAGAAACAGTCGAATTTTACTCGACTGCTTTTGTGTTTTCCCCGTTTTCAAGTCAATTTCAATCGGAATCAAATTAAGAATGGAGCAAATTCGTGCTGCTTTGAAATTCCATCCGTTTTCTTCAAAAGTCAACATTTTGGAAGGTTGTGTACAACAAAATGTGCTTGTACTTTGTTTTGTTTTGCTTCAATGTTTTTTACCTTATAAAAGTTATTGAGCTGTTGCTGTTGAGGAATAAAGGACGAGCGGAAGAAATACGTTGGGTTGTTTGTATTTATATGGATTCTGGATACTCCATTCTCCATCTTTTCCCTGTTGAGTGTTGAGTGTTGAGTTTTCAGAAAGTTGGGCCATTCTGGTGGCTTTTCTGCGTTAAAACTCTAATGAAATTTAGCCACTACTTTTTGGAGGAATTTTGTTCAAGCTACATGAAAACTCCATTATGGGAACAACTGATTGTCTAAATTCAATTAATGCAACTGATCCATGTTGTGCAATCAGTCGTGTTATAAGAAGTGGAAATTTGCATAAGACATTCGTCAACGAACGGGAAATGGCACTTAGGCTGAATCGTAACAAGTGCGAAACAATTCCAAAGAGTTTTGAAAAGAGCTTTCCAATGTGACTCTAAATGTTTAATGTGTTATGCATTCCTTTGGCTTGTTTTGTTTTATAACTCATTATGAACTCGACAAGTCGAGAGTGGAGTCAAGTCGTCATTCCAGTCTAGTCCAGTGTTGGATAATTTATAATGAAGTGTGGAGTCAAAAACAGAAGAAACAAAGTGTATTTTCTTGTCCCAAGGAGAAACGGAATAAGCTCTTTCTCTTGTACATCACTTTATTCCGCTGGTTTATGTTGTACAAATTCTGGGACAAGTACAGAGTACAGTGTTATACCACACCAAAGTAACTCGAATCTACATCTTATTAGTTGACTTGTTAAATACCATTCCTTGGCTTTTTCTTCCCTTGGTAGGATCAACAACAATAACAACAGTACTCGACTCCCATCTTAATTTTCGTAGTCATGACAACACGAATACAATTACGAATACGAATGACAATGCAAATGCCAATGAAATGCCTGTACACTGCACTCTGTACCGTCTGCACTCTGTGTGATCGGAATTCAATGTAGACAACTGACAATTGACAGTACGTAAAAAATAAAAATTTAATTTTGCTCTGTTTTTGCATATTTTGAACCAGGATTTTGACGCCGCTCATAAAAATAATTGATGATAAAATGTTCTGAATTGATATAGTTTAAGCTGCTTGGTAGTCTGGGACTACGAAACAAAGTATCAGAAAAAAAGAACTAAATTCTCTACACTCAAATCCATAGAAAATTTCACGCCAAATATCAGCTTTGTTCCTGTTACAATAATTGCAAAACGTTTAACCAAGCCAGCGGGAGTGGCTTGGTTTGACCGCGTTTTGAGTCACTCAAGATCGAAGATCAATTGGCTCACGAAGAGCCTCGCAGATGCATGAGTATTCATGTGCTTAATCAAACAAATATTCCGACGCTATGCAATATTTGTAGTATTTTTAAAACGGAGGTGGTAAATCCATTTTGTATCCAGATTTAAAGGCTGCCTAAAGCGATTAAATCCCACTTCAAATTTCATCCCCTTCTTTTTTTGCCTGGAGCTTTTGTCTTCCTGGTCCTTTTTACTTTACACTCGCTAAACGAGGTTTCCTAAAACTAAATTGAAGTGAAAGGCGAACAAAACTTGAGAAGGACTGTGGAATTTCGTTCACTTGTTCTAAAGAGGAAACTTGAAATTAAATATTCTAAATATTCACAAACTTGAGCCCTTAAAAATTCAAAACTAAAACTCCAACTCATAGTCACTTTGTAGTGTTGATTAACACCAAAGTTGGAAATGGAGGACGCAAAAAACATGTCAAGTGATCTTGAAAGAAAACAGACAAAATCAACAACAAATCAAATTTGTGAATATTGTGACAAACCATTTTGTAAACCGTCTGCTCTTGAAAGTCATCGTCGAGTTCACACGGGCGAACGGCCGTTCAGTTGTAACCTCTGCGAATATTCAGGAACAATAAAAGATCATCTTCAACTGCACATTCGCATTCATCTTCAAGAAAAACCGTTCAAATGCCCAGAATCCGACTGCAATTACTCTACTTATTCATCAACAGGATTAAAGTACCATCACAAATCGTTTCATCTGCAGGAAAAACCATTTCAATGCTCCTTTTGCGACTACACATTCGTACTGAAAGGTAATTTGACTCGTCACGTGAAGACTCACGAGGAGAATCCAGAAAAACCGTTCAAATGCGAGTTGTGCCCGTACAAAACAAAATGCAATTCTGACCTCCGAAATCATATGACCAATGTTCACTCGAATGCAAGAAATTTCAAATGCCCACAAAAAGGATGCGAGTTTTCAGCAAAAACAAAGTCTTATTTGACTCGCCACCTTGAAACTCACGGTGAAAAGACGTTGAACTGTTCTCATCCAAATTGTGAGTACAGATGTAACAGCAAGGAAAACCTCCAGCGCCACATTTTAATCCACAATTCAGACTCAGAAAAGCGGAAAAAATGCAGAATCTGCGACTACTCGAGTCATCGTACACAGTATTTGACAGTGCACATGCGAACCCACACGAAGGAAACGCCGTACAAATGCAAAATCCAAGGATGTCAATACCACGCAAAACAATCTTCTACACTAAAGCAGCACGTGAAAAGTGTTCATGAAAAAATCCGACCGTTCAAATGTCCATCCTCCGGTTGTAGTTTTGCAGCCGCCGAGAAAGGAAATTTGAAGAAACACATGGTCAAACATTATCCAGATTTTTCTGACTCATAAAAGAGATGTGAAAAATTTCTCTTTAGTTTTAAAATCCCTTGTATTTTTCGCCTCAATCTCACTCTGGCTTTAGCCAACGGGAAAAACCGTCAAAGACTGGAAATGGCCACGGAAAAAAACCTGGATTTGAGGAAACGGGAAAAAACAGCATATTATTATTATTTTATCATTATTCTAAAATTTCCTAATTGGAGTTGTAATTATGACAAGTAGATCTTGTACTAATGTATATAATTAAATCTTGTGAAACACTTTCTACAAAAAGTCTGCACTGCACTTTGAGTCTGGTTCAATAAAAAATTAAGTATGTTTATAAATAAGTCGGTTAAATAATTCCGGACGAGTAGTCATGGAATACAATCGCGCCGTATGCAACAGGCAACACGTGTTGTTGTTGTTTTTCTTCAAAGCTGGGTTTCCAAATTACAAATGACTCAGAACTCGGAACCCATAATCCAGAATGAAGAATGAAGACTTGCACCACAAACAATGACTATTCTAACATTTTGTAACACTTTGTACTACTTTTAAATCAACTAAAAATTCTTATACGAAAATAATGTGTCAAGTCGTTTAATGCGCTGTATCACGAATCATGTCATATTTTGCATTTGGCATAAAAAGCATTTTTTTGCGTAAAACCTAATCAGAATTAAATCTTTAAGAATTAACATCACATTCTGTAAGTGATTTGTGTATAAAATATATAACCTGTGAAAGTAATCAGCCGTAAACCGGAATATTTTTTCACACGGCGTCAGAATCCAACAAAACAATGGAATTACATTGTTTCTAAGGTTTAAACAACATTGGACAGTGAATCAGTAGGGGCCTGACACAAAACGTTTTCTTCAATTATCAGTTGCAGTGGAGCCTGAAGAACAAAAGAAGACTTTCCCACTTCTCTTGTGCTGCTCCTATTGATTTTGATGAAGAAATAAAGGTGTAAAAAATTAGCAAAAAAATGTCTAGGGTAATTTTAATTTTGTTCACATGTGTTTCCGTTCAATTTTTCTGGACTCGGTACGTCCATTAACCTTTTAAGTCTGAAGCTGAAATATCTGAATCCTGTTTTATGTTTTATGTTTTCTTACCAATCTGATCAAATACGAACGTTTGTTTTACTGCACTTTGCTTCGGGGGTAATTTTATGCTGCCAGAACCTGGCAAAAACCTTGCATGTATTTTAAAACCATACATACCCAATTTTCAGCTGGACTGCCGAATTTTGATATTGTATAAACATGAAATTTGAAAAATGCCAATGAGTAGGAAAACCAACAAATTGAAATGTTGTTTCATGCACAGCCACTATTTTAAAAAGAATTCCAGCGGCGTTAAATTACAACAAGACGAATCTCATTTGTGGTGTATGAAGTATTTCTAAATTTTAACGCCGGTTGAAAAATGTAGTTGCCTTGTTACGACAGTCATGCCCAAAATATTTCTCAAGAAGTTTAGGCGCATAGCTCAATAAAATCAAGCTCAGTATCACAGCGTCAAATGTCAAATGTAAAATGCGCATGAATCATTTGTAATATTTGCACAGCAGGGTGCTAAATGCGTTTTGTATCGAGATTTAGCGTAATGTTGTTAAAGGGGCATAGTGAAGCAACTGTTGAGATTCTCTGACGCGAGATGTCTCATGTGTTGCACTCCGTTTGATTGTTCATCATGTACATTCGTAGCACCCAAAATCCACTTAATTATAATTAAAATCCATAACTTTTTAACTACTCAACGGATCTTTACCGAATTTGTTTTAAAAAATCACAAACATGCCAATAAACAACACCTACTAAATTAAAATCATTAAAAATACTATTCTCGAATAATAATAGTAAAAAATAGGTTTCTTTATAAAGTGTGTTAATTTTAGTTGAAGTTTTAATGAACTTGTAAATTAAATATCAAAGTAAACTACTTTAGTAGAGATTGTAGTTGTTGCATTTTTCTATCAAATGAGTCCAATATTATGACATTTGGTTTTGATTTGTGGACGCTGATAGACTTTTGCCGAAGCAGGTTTTGTAATACTACTAGAATATTCATTATTGGCCTTTAAATCCAACTTAAAACTTTGTATTTTTTCTTTTACCTGGAGCTTTTTTCCTTCTGATCATTTTGTTTGAAGAATGGGAAAAAATTGGATAGCTTAAAAAAAACCTGAATCGCATATTCAGCTGCCTTGAGTAACCCTTGAGTATTTATCTGAAAAATCGAGGCTCGAGGCTCTATACTCCAGGCTGGCAGCTTAAAGCTACCTAAAAATAAAATCAAATGCAAGGCCAAGCAAACTTGAGGTGTAATGTTGCATTTGTTTCACCTCCTTTAAAGATTGAACTTGATACAAAATATTCTAAATATTCACAAACCTGATTCTACAAATTACGAATTCAAAGCTAAAATTGAAATTCGTGGTAATTCTGATGTTTTTATTAACAAAAAATCTAAATCGTGGTGTAACACGATTTTAACCTCGCTTAATGAATACTTCATCGCGAGCGGGTAGCGCAGCAT
>JAQGBH010007826.1:0-10486 GCA_034698265.1 Sminthurinus aureus | reverse complement strand
AATTCGCTGGAATTTCTCCAAATTTGTCGATCCCCGTGAAATTTGATTTGATCCCATTTTTCCCACCACCAAAAAATCCCAGAACTCAACAGAATTTTCAAGGGGCTCAAGATGAAATCCACATCATTTGTATTGATTTTTGGGTAACGAAAGATGATTCGAAGTCCCTCCGTTTGTTGAGCTTTCTCGTCTTTGTCATCTGCATTGTGGACGAATTTCATACCCAGTTCCGGGTGATTTTTCATCTGCTTTTTAAACTGATTCCAAAAGAATGGAAAATCTTGAGCCGTCGTCATGAAAACTGTTTTTGAGTGCGTCAATTTGTCAGTGATGAGACGCGGCAATTCGTTGGTACATGGAATATTCTGACGCGTTAGAAGCAGTTCAAGTTTGTAAAGCTCTTGACACGATTGGAATTCCTGACAACCAGACTTTTCAAACGGGAGAAGCATCGAATCAGCGTCACATTGTTTCTTGCATTTGGGATACTCGTTTTCATTTCTATTGAATTCAATCCTTGACCTGAGAAAGGTCGGTGTCATACCAGATCAAAGGTTGAATCAAGATGAAATAACTGCTATGTTTCTGATATTCCGATTCACAATCCCAGCCCATTTGCGTGTAGTAGACGAAGAAGGAGCCATCTTTGAGAAAATCCAGCGAACTGTTCCACTTCGGCTGACTTGCGAATGAAAAATACAGTGTGTAGTCACTTTTGACTATGCCGCAAAATCCATTCGTCAAAATCAGGCCCATCATGAGCCAAACACTCAAAATCAGGCAAATTGATCTCTTCAACAAATTTTTGATGAAGTTTTGGTGGATTTCGTGGATTTTTTGGTAGATTTCTGGAGGAATTTCTTGATCAGGCTGTTCCAGCAAGATCCTCAGGATCCACAAAATGAGTTCGGACAGTATCTTCCAGATACTCGAATATTTTACAGTTTCTTTTGATTTCGAATTCCAATTTTGGACCAGGTCAAGAAGCAGGAGAACCGCGACGGTGATCACCATGGCAACTAAAAGAATGGTCCAAACTTCTTTTTGAAACGGTGTCGTGTAGATTTGCAAAGTGCTTTTTGTGACGTGGACGCTGTCGCTGGTGATGAATTTGTAGCTTTTGCTTCCTGTCAAAATCCACAGGAAAGTCGAATACCCCAACTCCTCAATTTCCGGTGCAGCTCTTTTTATTTCCATGTTCCGCTTGTCCATTTGGTCATCGCCTGTCCATTTTTCTGGTTCTGGTTCCCATGTTACATTTTTGAGCAGCGAACGGAGAAAATTTTGCATAGCTGAGGTCACTTGGACAGGGTGAAATCGGTCAGCGGGAGATTTGAATTGAAATGGGGATTCTGATGATGCAGCGCCATATTTTTTGTTTTTGTTATTGTTTGACATGACTGCGGAATAGCAGCAAGTTTTTTCATTGGGTTTTGTTTGGATTTTTTTACCTGGATTTGCGCACTGTGATTCTGCTTTTAGTTGATCATTTAAAATGTTCCAGTGATTTCCAAACCAGACGCCAGAGATTTGCAGTTCCATTTTGGCGCCCTTTTCATGCGCTACTGTTGTTGATCTTGAGGTTGGAATTGTGACAGCTACAAAAGGAAGAAAAATGCCACAGTCGTAAAAAGAGAGGAATTTGGAGAAAAATGCCTGCGGAAACTCGGAATAATTTTGCTCCACATTTTCTTGTTCCGATATTTCCAAGAAAAATAGTGTAAATTTTGCTGCTAGCACTGCATAGTTAAGCTGCGCGCAGTAACCTTGATCAATGAAAGAGGAACAGAGAGCCAGACTTTCAGCGTACCTTCTCATTTTCGATTGCGCGTCTTCCATTTCACGGACTAAAATGTCATTTTCGTCATCTTGAGAAGTTATTTTCCAGTAAAATATGTTGATAAAACAAAGAGAATGTTTTGCACGAGCTGCTGCGCTTAGTCCATCGCTCAAATAATTTCCGTACTTCTCGCTTCCAACGTTTTCTTCATCTCTCAACAAAAATGGGATTAAAAAATCAACTGAATTATGCTGTTGGTTTTGGTTTTGGTTTTGGATTTGCATCGAGATCGAGCCGAGCTGAGCTGCCAATTGAATTTGAATTTCTTTGTCATCGTCCTCAATTTTGTCTCTGTTAATAATATTTTCAGCGAGATGAATCCAGCATCCAATTTTTGCCACGTCATCCAGAATTGAAATCAAGTCGATGTTTCGGAAATTCGTCTGTTCTATTTTCTATTGGAAACTCGAAGAAAATTCCTTTGCCGATTTCTTCAGCATTACTCAAATTCACTGGATTAGTTAGCACTAAAGCTATTATTATTATTAATTTTCGAGGACAATAAAATGCGGCTATTTTAAAAAATGTTCAAAATGTCAAGAGAACACAGAACAAAAACAGAAAGAAACTGCTTTGAGGTGTCGGGATTTAAATATTTTATTATGATTTTGTACTTCCTTTTTGTAGTTCGTAAATATTCACTTTGACGTGTTTTTTTGGTTTATTTCAAATGTAATACGATTTTAATGAATTTTTCACTCAATGTTTGTACAACGAGTTTTGTCCTAAATCACTAATCTTGTGCACGATGGTAGATTTTACCTTTTGCAGCATTTTGAATTTCAACTTGAGTTTTATTCTGAAATATCAAACTAAAGACTTTTCACTTGTTCAAATTGCTGATATTGATCAGGCTTCAAAATTCAAAACGTCAAGGATTTTGCATTGAACATTGAGCACGAAAAGCTAAGGCTGAAATATAGTGTAAAATGTAAAATCCTTTTTGTCTTTTCTGTTTGTCACATGCAACCTTAATGTCACTCATCAATGTTCAATGTTCTATACTCAAATCAATATACACTTTCAAAATTTGTAGACAGAAATAGTGTCTGACGTCAAGAAGGAACAAGTAATGTGAAAAAATCACAGAGTCCTTTAGTTACGAAAGAAAGCATGTCTATTGCTTTTTTCCTAGGGGATTTTACAGATATTTTCGAACATCTTGTCCGCACTTTTTGCAACCTTGATTTCAAATTCCAACATGTTTGAAGTTTTTTGAGTGTATCTACATACGTGATACCAAAAATACTTTTCCATCCCATTAACAGTTTTTTCGAGATATGTAAAAATAACTGTCCACATTGGGGACTTGACAGATTGAAATTTTACAAATCTGCTTCAAATTCATGCTCAGGAGGTTGAGAGAATCATTTTGAGTTGTCACATGGCCATCTTCAAAATACAGTCAAATTATTTAAATTTAAATTCATCCAAATTCACGAGTTATTTAATTCTTACAGCCGACTCATAAAAGTGCGCAACCTAAGACCAACCACATTTTGTTGCAAAAATACACTTTTTTTGAAAAAATGAGGAAAATCGTTTGTCCATAACAATGTTCAAAAAATTAATAAAGCCCAAGAAAAGGCCTCCAAGACGCAAAATTTGAAAATTTTGAAGTTTTATTTTTTCATGTGGCGGATTTTGGGTCCAAGTATTTTTCTGCCGAAAATCAAGTTTCTAACTTTTACGGATAGCTCATAATCGAGGATATTCATTTTTTGCAGTTTTGTGAGCAAAATGGTCTATTTTATAATTTTGTGAGAAAAGTATCAGTTTTATCAGAGTATTCATAAAGTAAAAGTTGTTGTTCGTGGGCTCAGAATACTAATTCCTTTTTATCCGGTCGAAAAATGTTAATATTTGGCTGGGAAATGACCGAAAACGTTTTTGAACGTCCAAGCAAACACAGACATTAGTTACTTTAATGTGTTGCTATGGGATTTCGTAACTAAAGAAAAACATGTTTATTTCCTTGAACTTTTGATGTACGAAAAGCATTACATTTTTATTCTACTCAAAATAACATAAAAACACTGTCAATTGTACATAATATATAACTGCAATTTTTGTTTTTTTTTGGTTTGTTTTTAATCTGCAGATATGATTTAATGACCGACTGTTGGCAAATATTCAAAGGAAAGGCCAACATTCGACAAGATTTACATGAGAATTCTCGAAATAAGCACGGAAATTGATCTGCCCAACTTTTTCATCTAATCGAAACTTGTCTAAAAATTTGGCTCTTGGCTTTTTATACAGGCAAACAACGACTTTTGAGTCTAAAAAGAAATAAAAAGACAACCTTTTGTTTGTTTTGGAAATATAAATTATCTCTGCAGTTTTATTTCTTCATTTAGTAATTGTAAATGTTAACGGCTTCCAAAATCAATGAAAAGTAGTAAAAACTTCAAAATTACAATTTTTCATCCGATTTCATGTAAAGTATGACTAGCTTTTTCCACTTATGACGTATAAATTTTGCATCCTGAATCATTTATCCGCTTGCACTCAAGTTTTTCAACGTTCACTATTCAGTGAAAAATTTCCATTTACAATTTACAATTCAAAGTTCGTCTCGAATCTCAAGTCTCAATTGTGATGCTCAATGCTCATGTTGTACAGGTTTACTCCATTACATTTTTCACGATTGGTTTTAGTAAAATAAACACACTTTTCAATGTAAAAAATCAATAGCCTACCATTTCAAATTTCACGCGCATCTGCTCCATTTATTTTCTAACGCAATCTTTTTATACAACGAGAAATTTTTAATTCGGAACAGAAAAACGTTAGCTAAATTTTGATTCTTCAAAATTTACAATGTATGCCTTGATTTTGATCATTATTTGTTTCAAAATAATTCTTTCCCTTGGAAACGCCATTCAATTTTCTCAAAATGGCCCTCCGATTCCGTCCCTCCGAAACCTGGATTTTGAATCAATTTTCGACGAAATTGAGAAATCAGAGTGTTGGATCCAATTTTTGGTCCAGCGTCTGCAATCTCCAGAAAATATTTTCCCTCTGTCGAAAGTGAATCTTCCTTTGCTGATTCCTGGAGACCCACAGATTTTTGAGACCAAATACAAAAAGAGCAACATTTCTTTCTTCTGGCAGACGTCATCTCGCTATCTCAAATGCTATGTCAATATTTTCCTTTTTCCTGATCCGTTGGACGCTTCGTTGCTGTTTAATTTCGAGTGTGAAATTGAGGAGAAAACTGAGAGCTCATTCTTCTCATACAAGTTTCACTTCAATTATCCTGCACAGTCCAGCTCTGGGCGCATAAATCCGAAACTAAATTTGTTTCTACTTGTTCGTCGTCATGGGGACAAAAATGACCTAAAAAAGGACAAGGATGATGAAACCCGAAAATTTTTGTCGCCTTTACTCCGAGCTGCTACAAATTCTTTGGACCCCCTCAGAATTTTTGAACTCGAGCTGGACCAGGAAAAATCTGAGTTTGTAACGAAGACTTGTACGTACATTTGTTTGAATTGCTACCCCAGCGCTACCATGGAACCGCAGATTGAACTAAAAGCCCTAGGAAATTCAGAAAAGTCTTGTTACGACGAGGTTAAAATTTTCCACCGGAATTTGCCAAAACAGTATGGATTTCAAATTCAAGTGTCTAAAGAGCTGTTCAATTACCAAATGACCTCATTGACCTCTAATGTCTCTTTTGACCAAAATAATCCAGTAAATCTAATGAATTCAACCATAAATTTCCTACTGGCGCCGCCTTTGAACATTTCACTTGAAGAAAACCTTTCAAAATACCAAGGTAGAGAATTATCCCGCTTCATTAGGCTCAACGATATTTCCAGGGGCAAAAAATTTGACAGGACGGAACATGGCAGACTTTATTTTCTAAAGAGTACTTTGCTCAAATTCATCACGGCAGATGGTGCCAGGGTGCACAAAATGTCCATGGGCATATTTCTGACGCCATTTCAAAAGTCCGTTTGGGCCCTGCTTGCAATTTCTTTGGTGTACACGACCATCTTCATCACAATGGGAATGAGAATTGGCGGAATTTTAAAATTCGGACTTCATTGTTTTTCATCTACAGGATTTTGCTGGATCAACCAAGAATGAGGATTCCGAAAAACGTTGATTATGAAAACCGGCGCCATTTTTGGAAAGTTCAAATAATTTTTGGCTCTTGGCTAATTTTGGGCGTATTTATAACTCAAAATTACAGGGCCATTTTACCCACTTACTATTCTCTGCCATATCCGTATCAGACATCCTGGAAATATGCCAAGGATTTCTTGAGCAGCCCGCGAGAATTCAAGATTTACTACACTCAAACGGATTTTCGGTGTGAGCCCGAGTTGAAGAATAAATTTTGGGGTTGTGACGGATTCGGCTACAGGCAAACACTTTCGAGTTACGAGGCTCCTTTTGAGCAGGAGGTGGATGACGATTGTTTGGTCAGTGAATTTAAATGTTCAGAGCACTGTGACGATGAAGATCTCAAACGGCCATTTTTAGAGACACCTTGCCGCCACCTAGCGGCGTGTCAAAAGTATGCACAAACCATGAAAATTCTGTCAAGAAGATTCATTGTCTGCTCTGAAGAACTACCCGATTTAATTGAGGATGAACTGAGTCAGCCAAATACCGTGTTGATGATGCGAGCTGAGGATTTTGAATTGACTTGGAACAAATACAAACGAATCATGAAATTTCCCAGTCCGAAAAAAACCGGGAAACAGGTGCACTTTTTTCACAACCGAAAAATAGAGGACGAATCATTCATGTGGGAAAAGACCATTTTGATTCGGGAAGGTTTTGATTTCTACCACCCAAAAATCATGATTGATCGAATGAACATACTTTTTTCCTCTGGAATCTTTCGATTTTACGAGAAATTGGAAAAAATCCATTTTGAAAACAAGCTTTTGAATGAAATTGATCAAAACCCTAATGTAAAAACTGGTGGTGGAATTCATCATGTTGCCAAGAAACATGTAAAAGGTTACATTGAAGAAAACAGGGCGGAATTCAAAATCCTATCGCTTCATGATTCCGGATTAGTTTTCGGAGTTTGGATTGTCATGCTATTTTTGTCCATTTGCTGTTTCACATTTGAACTTTGTCATAAAACCATCCAAATTTTAATGAAATCGAAAGATTCCTGTCGAAAATATTTTGAGATGCAAATTCAAACCTTTCGAATTTCGGTTTTCAAACCTAAATAAAACTAAGAAATAAATAATAAACGACTCATAATAAAAATTAAAATACTATTTTTCTGTAATTTTATTCCCATCTTTAGTTTCAAATATTCAAATATTCAGCAAGATTAGAACTGGAAATGTTGACAATGTTTTTTTTTGAATTTCAACGAGAAAATAGTTTCATCAGGAATATTTTTAGAAATAAAATTTATGAATATTTCTCTCATGTAAACGTTGTGGAAAAGTACATGTACATCCTTCCGAGTTTTTATTGTCCTTTTTTCAGAGTCACAATATTTCAGAATTTTAGTATGATGTTTTAGTCTAGTCTGGATTCCAGACTTGACTAAAACATCATACTGTTTTATTATCATTTTTCCTTAATTTGCAGAGTAAATTCTGTTTTCAACATTCTGCCCTTGACAAAAGGCGGGAACTTCAAATCACAAATCGCGCCAGTTCATGAAATTCAGAATTCATGAATTTCATTTCTCCATTCTGTTCAATTTATTTTACCATTTCATCAATTTGGTCCATTTTGGTTTTAATTGTTTATTATGTTACATGTACTCGTTCTATTCCAACTCAAGGTGCAAAGTGGTTTTTGAACTTGTTGCTTCAAGCACTAACGTGAAAACTTTCTTTCCAGCATAAAATTAGTTGCTACTGGTTCTCGTAACTGAATAAAAAGTCAACCGTTATCAAAAGACGGTGCTTGAACAAATTAAATCTTTGCACAAATATTTTGTGATATTTTTCCACCAAAAACAGAAATATCGCAGCGGCACTTCCCATGAAAAACCAGTAGAATGCAGATTTTAGTAGCGGATCTTGAAGACTGGAACTTTGATTTTGACCTTTTTGATGGTGCAGGTTTCTCAAAAACTCGACAACCTCGTTCTTGCTCGTCTCCATTTTATTAAAGAAATCCCAAGTAAAAAGAACCTGATAGTTGAAATCCCCAATGCGACCTCGTACATCATACCACAGCTGAACAATTCCTGTGCTAATCAGCCGATTTGTAACGTCGATGGCAACATCTTGATTCGGCATTCTCAACCGGATGGCCAAATAGTGCTGCAAAAATGTCTGAGGACCCACAGAAAAGCTCCGCTGAAAAAGCAAGACCAACAACTTTCTAATTTCCTTCGGAAGCTTTACATCGTTTAGCACAATTCCAAATTTCCCGCCATTTCTTTTCATAACTTGCTGAATATTCCGCCAATGCCCGTTTTCATCCGTTCGGAGCACCGTTTTGTTCAGAAGAAACTCGTGCAGAGTTAATTGATCTTGAGAAACCTTCCCAATTCTGTCGTCATTCTCTTTCCATACTGATAAGGCTATCGAGAAGGTTTTTTTCAAGACCCCATCCATCAAAATTGGATATTTCTCGGAGAGAAGGACATCTAGCGGTTTTGGAACGTTCCGAATAGTTGGGACCATAATGAGGCTCTGCAACTCGGACAAGTAGTAGTTGACGACGAAGAAGAGGATGACCACCCAGAAAGAGAGGATCATCAAAAGATTCTTGTGCTTCTTTTCAGACAGTTGGCTATTTTCAGGAAACTGGTTCAAAATTGGCGCGCAAATTAAAGCCAAGCTTCCCAAAATTGTTAAAATTGGCGGATCTTTATCTTGATCCTGATTTTGATTTCGAGTTTGCTCGTGGTTTTGGTTTTGTTGAGAACGCAAGGTTAGAGCAGTAGTTACCAGATACATCCATCGAAACAGGAGTACAAGGAGGACCAAACTGAGGGCAAAAAGGATCCAAACGGAACTGTTGAAGGGATTTGTAAAGCTTTGGAAGCAAATCGGCTCATCCTTTTTGTCGTTGAGTGAATACATGATGTGAAAGGATTTGACGTTGAGGATGAAAAAATGAGTCGTTTTTGATGCATAAAAAACAAGTCCGATATTCATTTCTCCATGAGTACAAAAAGTCCACTTGGTCAGTTTTTCATTTTTGTGGGTTAAATGGCTGACGGTGGCATTCAAACGTTGAGTCACCGCTAGGAAAACGGCGAGTTCACTTTTGATATATGAGCTAAAAGCATATTTGGTGCGAAATGTAGCGGATTCAATGTCCCTCAAAATATCGTATTGAAACAATTTAGGCGGGAAATACAAGTCGGATTTTTGATGGTTTCGCCGCCGACATTTAAATTCAGATAAAATTTGGCGGTAATTGCGCCACAGAAAAAAACTCATGTTCCGATTTGAATCTTGAGCACCTATTTGCTCAAGTTGAAGATAGATTTGCTGAACACAAATCGGAACATTTTTTCCACATTTTAGTCGAACCTGATAAATTTTGCGTATTCGGATTTCTATTTGTTTGATTTGAACTTGAATTTGGTGGGTTTTTGAATCCGAATGACCAATTTGAGTTTGAGTTTCAAGTTTTGCATCAAAGTGGATGTTGAGAATGAGATAATTTAGTGGATGATTTTGAAGCGGCTTGTGGCACTGCAGATTTTCGGGCAGTTTCAAACCCACAAATCGGCTACTGCCACTTCCGATCACCAGATAAATGTCTCGCGAGATGGACGAGGATTTAAAATAGTCCGTGTGCATCCAGTCCAACGGCTGTCGAATGTTGAGTAAGAAAACTAAATTTGCTCTTTCTACAGTTGCCCTCGCCTTGTCGTCATCGCCATCTTGTGTGGCCTGTTGCTGTTGTTGTTTTTGTTGTTGTTTCTGCTTCGAGAGGATGGCGGTAGGTGACACCACCAGCAAACGTGCCAGGCAAATTATTTCCGCGTGTTTTCTCACTTTCCTACTTTCCATCCACAAAAATGGTTGCCTCGTCTTGTTCTGTTCACTTCTCAAGATTTTCTCCAAGTCTCCAATCACCAGGGTCGATTTCCATTTGAATGGCGCAGATGCGAGAATTCCGCTAATTTTTTCAATCATGTAGAGATCAAAAGTGGTGACCTTTTTTAAAGTGGCATCCTGATTTTTATTCTTATTTTTATCGCCACTCTTTACTTTTCTCGGTTTGTGAAAAAGGACAAAAAATGTACAGGATTTCAATGGGAGTAAAATACTTTGAAGCGATGATGATTCGAAGGTGAAGGACCTTTGATTTTCTACAGTTGGGCTTGAAGCGGATGAAAAGGGGAGACCAACCGAGATTTCTGCGGCATGACCCACAAAGATTAAAGTTAACAGGGACAAGCGAATTCGGATTGGAATTTGAATCATTTTGAATATTTAAAATCCAATTTTTTACAGCACAAAAGACGTGGATAGTTTTCAATAAAACTTGTAACCAATCACATGAAAAATCAAGTGGGAGGAAAAACTTGTAAACTTGAGAATAATTCTAATTGCAATCAACGGTCAACGATCAAAACGGCCGAAAGAAACGAATTCGAATTCGAATTACCGTATATGACCATTTATTAATCCAGCTGCAAACAGTGAGCCAGCTTCAAATAGTAAGCCAGTACCAACGAGA
>JAQGBH010007825.1:0-10487 GCA_034698265.1 Sminthurinus aureus | reverse complement strand
AAGCTCTGTGCTCTGCACACACACATATTTTTTTACTGTATCTTCCATTTTCCATTTTCGATTTCCCATGTAACACAGAAAACAGAGCTAAGGTTTTGTGTCCTAGATTTGCAATACTCGATGCTCAGATGAGACATGAGACTTGTCAAAATGACATCACGGTTTAGTATTACAGTTCAGCTCAGCTCAGTTCAGTATGACAGGGATTGTGCACATATGCATAATGATATGAAGGATGTTTATAGTGTCTAGTGTCTAGTGTGTATAGTATAGTATATAGTTCACTTGTACTCATCTCTATTAAAAACTACTCGACAACATAATATATTTTTTCTACTGAGAACTGGGAGCCGAGAACTGAGTGGAGCGGATTCTGTATTTTATCTTGGTATGATGTGTGTTGTGTGATACATATCTGCAGATTCTTGCTCATTTTAGCATATGCTTTGAGTTTGCAGTTTGGAGTTTGCAAGTAGTGATATATGTAAAATGTACATGAAAGATAAAGGTTCAAGATGAACTCGACATGAGATCTATTAGTAGAAATTATCATATGGTGATGGATTTTTTTTACCACATAAATGTACAATGTAGAACATAGGATGTAGAATACAGAATGTAGAATGTAGAATGAAGAGTTGGATGCTAAATTCAAAGTGCTAAGTGACTAGTGACTCGTGCTTTCATGAACTATCTACGTATTTGTATTATATTTTATGTACAATATTTTCCAAGTTGCTGTCTGGTCTGGTCTGGATTAATTTCAAATTTCAAATAGCTAATAATAATTTGTACACTGTACACGAATGTGGAGCAACAAATGTGAACCTCATCTTCATAAGGGTAAGAGATGAGAGGAATTCAGCCAGGATTCAGAAACTTTGTGATTAAACCCAATTTTAGTTCATATAGTGAATAGCTGTTGCATGCAAAATACAAACATACACAAAATGTTCAATGCTCAATGCTCAATTCTCAATGTACAACTGACATGTTTCAACTTTCAATATTTATCTAGAATCCAGAATCTAGAATCTAGAATCCAGTTGATCTGAACTCTGAACTCTGAGCATAATATTCAAAGCACGAGCACAAAATGTGTCTCATTTATACTTTATACACATTACAAATTGCAAAAGATAAAAGATATTTAGAGCTCAAAAAAACCTCAAAAACTCAAAACTCAAAAGTGTTGCATCTAAATCTAAGTCTTTCTGTCCACATTTAACATTTTTTGCAACAGGTCTCTGTTATTTGTATTCAAGATTCAAGAATAAAGGGTGAATTTCTCAACAGTATCAAGTGTAATTCCTGAATTTTTTATCCTTTTTAAAAGTTGGTTTTAAGTCATTACTAATTCCTGATGCTCAATTTTGTACAGCTGGGACAACCCAAGCAGTAACCGGAAACTACGTACTCTTTTACTAATATGGAAAATGGATATGGAAAATTAAATACAGAAAATTCCACTGCTAAAAATACAAATGGATATTCTCAACATATGATGATATTATGTATGTTCAACGATGGAAGATGGAAGACGCGCAAATTGTACATTGTACATAGGTCATTCTGTCCTCCTTAGTACACACGAACTTATAAACTAGATGTATAATCAGCAATCAGCACATTGTATAATATACAAAACACAATGATATCTACAAGCTACAAGCTACAAACTACAAACAACAAACAACATTTTATTGCACTCAACTCCAATCTAGAATCTAGAATCTAGAATCTAGAATCCAGGATCTAGAATCTAGCATAAAGGAAAATGTCAAGAATTATTATTAGGTACATTTAACATAATACCATATGCAATCCGTAGTTTGTATTCCATGTAAACAAAATAAATAAGTAAAAATGTACAATACACAATAATAACAAAAAAAACATGCATGTTTTGGCCTGTACGCTGTACATTGTACATTTTGTTCATTGTAGATTCAAACTTTTTAGCAACAAAACTTCAAGGTTAAAAAACTGCGACTTGCAGTACCCAATCCAATCCAATCCAATCCAATGCACAACAGAACACTCATTCTGCGTTCTAAGTTCTCTTGAATTGTATCCACAATCCACAATTCACAACGAGTACACACTACACACAGCACACAAATCCTTTGAATCGTGTAACACTTGCAACTTACAGCCTTCGTTAGTTGAGCATTGAGCATTGAGTATATCCCCAACATGATATATGGTATGTGAATGCGTAGATGCTAGATGCTAGATACATATCTGCGATCGTCGTTAGATAGTTGATATCCTTTGAATTCATATTGTACGAGGTACAGTGTACAGACTGTACAGTGTATAATTTATAATGTACTTGAATCGCCCATGGTTTGGTACATTGTACAAGTTGTACATTATCTATTTGTTTGCGATTTGCGACTTTTCCACATGCCACATGCAACTAAATTACGGTTGCTTCTGCTGAATTCTGAATGTTTTTACAGGAAAAAATCAATTATTGCTTATTACTTATTTCAAACGACAAACTATCTACTAAAACCTACAGCATACACAACAACTTACTGCTTAGAGCTTACAGTTCTTTTGAATTATGAATTATGAATCGTCGTCAGTTGCCACTTTTCATTTGTCATGCTCTACTAGTCTCTAGTCTCTAGTCTCTAGCAACTAAAAACTAGTAACGGACATTGACATGCTATAAAATGTAAAATGTAAAAGGCAAATTACGATATTAATATTGTCATTTAATATTTAATATTTATAAGCAAAAAATACCATGAAACATTAAAAGCTTTTCCAATTTTTTTAGCAAACATGACAAAAAAGAATGGAGAAGAAACGACTATTCACTGTTCACTGTTCACTATTAATATTGTCGTTTCTCTACTCCAAAATGTTTATGGTGCATTTTCTGTGTGCTTTGCATTTCGTATATTTTGTATATTTTGTATGTGTACAGTGTACACTTTGGTGCTACATTCTACAAGTCCCGAGTTCTAATTCCGTGTAGTGTGGTTTTGAGTTTGTAGTTTGTACTTGATGAGAATCTCCCATTTTCATTCAAAAAGCGTTTGTAATTTTCTCTACTGCCGTTGAAATCTACTTATTTTTGATACCAATTTCAATTTCAGCAAATTTAAACCACTTGTAAAAATCCAATTCAATTTTCAATTTTCAATCCACATGAAAAATGTAAAGAGTAAATCCCAAAAATACGAGCTTGCCATAGATTTTTATGTTCTTATGTATTGTGGGCATTGGAAATTGGACAAAGGACAGTGAACAGTACAAGACGTAAGATGTCAAGTAGAAACGGTAAATTGTATAAGCATTTAGCATATACAATACACAATGCACAATACACAGACAAATTGTTTGCAGTCAAAACTGGAAAGAAACATGAAACATGCTGTATATTTACAAACTGGTTGGACGAGACCTAAGTCATTGAGATTTGAGACTTGAGATTCGATGCATAATACATCATTTTTACCTATTTACTAACTCACATTCACCAGCTATTAAAATCTAGAATCTAAAATCTCGAATATCAAAACTCGAATGTGGAATGGTTACCGTTAGATTTAGACTTTAGAATTTTTTATAAATGGTCCACAACTGAACAATCTCGTGTTGTATTTCTCTGGTAACTAGTAACTGGTGCGTCTCCTTAATGCACCCAAAAAACTGCTTATGTTTTGTATCCTCTTCGTCTAAAGTCTAAAGTCTACAGCATCTTATGTATTATGTATGCCTCAATGCCTCATTGTGTCATATGTCTTTTGCATTATGTTAAAATGGTTAAAAAACTGACCTTTACTTTTGCTCCTTTTTATAGTCAAAAAGAAATTTATGTGTAAAAAATAATGTACTGCGCAGTTGGAATTGCAACTTCTAAGTAACTTCTAATCCTTTCCCAATGTTCAATATTCAATAGTAATTAAACGTTCTAGGTTCTATTGTCTAGTCCTTAAATATCAATATCAATATTATTTCCTTATTATTATTTACATGTCAATCGAAAATCGACAACGGACAATGCTAAAAGTAAATATTACCTTGAACTTTCCAGATTCCCGATGCAAATCCGTAGGCAAATCAGAATTTCCCTTTGTAATTAATGCACTTAATATTCGCACATTTGTTGCTCTAATGATCTATCGAGTATCGTGTATCGAGTACCTTGTGTCGTATATTATAAATATATTATATTCTCGGGGTGACTTTAGCACAACATCAACATCAACACAAAGCACAGAACACAATATAGCACAATTCACAATTCCTTCCTCCTCTCACAACACAGCTCACAGCAGTAACAATTAAAATGCACACATTTACCACGGATATTAGATATTATAGGTATTTTATACGGCGGATGATGAGTGGAGATGGAGTGGCTGTGGCTGTTTTTGTAATAATGACAGTGAATGGTGATACTATTAAGAACAATACACTTTAATTATACGTAATGTCCTACGTAGCACGTAGAATGTAGAGTTCAACAGTAGTGAACGACACTGTTTTAGCTTTTAGCACTGGGCAAAAACCAAGAATACGAATAAGAGTTAGAGGAGCAACTCGTGTCTCCTTGTTTCTATTGCAAAGAACAAACTAAGACTGTTGATTTTGTGTGTAGCGTGTAGTGTAAAATGTAAAGCGTATGCTGTTTGCTATGTTATGCAAGAGGGAAGAAGAGAGCAGTTCAAAGTGTTCAAACCAAATGAAGGCATGTATCAGTATTCACTATTCACTATTCAGCATGTAAAACGGAATGAGTATCTTGAATCTTGACATTATACAAATATACAGGAAAATCATGTTCACGTTTCAAACTCAGACTGAGTTTCAGCTGGGATTTTGTAGATTGTATTTTGTATACTGTATACTGTATATATGCAACAGGAATACCTATCCATCATCCACTATCCACCATCCACTTTACATGCACAATGTACCATGTAAAATGTACAGTGTACTTTTGTGTATGTCTGCATCATTTTTACATTATTTCATAGAGCCATGTAGAAAGCATAGCAAAATTATGCATGATATAGTATATCCAATATTCCTACCCATATTAAATAATAATAATAATAATACTTCCTACACTCTTCACTCTTTAAAATCCGTAGTTCGTGTATCCCAGTTGTACATCTTTATTTTTTTGTGCGCACTGTATACTCTGTACTCTATACTTTACACATGCACCTCTGCGGAATGAATCCTGAATTTTGAATAATGCAATCCACTTGAAATGTACAATGTACAAGTTACAATGTACAAGTAGAAGCTACCATCAGCCATCAGCCATTGCACGGTACTCTGTACTGCCACAGGGGTTTTACTTTTTGCCTTTTTGCTAAACAACCAAAAAAACCTGACAAAGCTCATAGGTTAGATTTTACACAAGTATTATGCACTACACCACAAAACACAGAATGCACAATGCACAATACACACGCATGGTAGGAAAATACAAAGTTATACTTAAATTGAAGCAGAAAAGGAAAAAGGAACGAGAACGACCAACAATTTTTTTCTCAACTCTTGGCTTTTACGTTTTACGTCTCCCGTTTACAAATGTAAATAATACATGTATAAATTCTAAAGGATAATAAACACATCCGTAATCCGTAACCGTGCAAAGTGCAAAGAATCAAGCTAATGTTTCTCTTTCAACTTTCAATTTGAGGAAATATTATATAAAAATCCATATGTGTATTAAGTATTAAATGCGGTGAGACCTGAGAGAAGTGTAAGAGCTTTGATACTCATTATCCATTTTCCATGGACTATTATTACACTTTACACTTTACATTTTACACTTTACGCTACAAACTACAAAATACAAATGTAATAGTACATACAGAAACACATAGCGTGAGGCGGAATACGGAACATACGAAACAAGAAATATCTGGATTCTGAATTCTGAATTTCTGAATTCTGAATTTTTTGAACTCTGCAGTTCAAATGAGTACGAAATACAAAATACAAAATACAGAGCAAAGCCAAGCCAAGCTAACCAAAACATTAAGTGATAGAGTGGCACATGATACTACATCATCATTACTGCTGGTTACTGATGTTACCATTCCTCATTCCTCATATATCATGTCTATTTATTATTTATTGTTGTTGCTGTTCAACCAGAATAAAAATTTAGACAGTAAACAAATGAAACAATGGAATATGAAGCACATTGTGGTGCTGTGATGGAATAAAATAAATGTACAATGTACATAATACGCAGACTTATTTAGGAGAAACACAAGAGGATATAGAAAACAGAATGGATTAGCGATTGAAGATTGAAAATTGACAATTGACGAATTGCGCATCAGTCAAATATCTCACGTTTTCAAATTCCAAATTCCAAATTCAAACTCACGCGTCATTTAATTTAATTTTGTATTTAATATTTAATTCGGCACTCGGCACACAGCAGAGGCAAACAAAAAGGTAATGACGCGTTTTTAGTAGTTTGAGATAGGTATTTTGAGCCTGTTTTCAGCTACTGGTATGTAGTATGTACACTATGTACAGGACACGGAACACGGAACTTTGAAATGTTCAATATTCAGCATTAAATGAGGTCTGTGGTCTGTTTAAGCTGGAATGTAAAATGGGAGACAAAGAAGGGAAAACCATAGGAAAATTAATGATTAAAACAGCGTAAAATTTATGAGACTAACGATGAGAGACATCCTCATCGTTTCATTGAACTTTACCACCAACCGCCAACACAAAATCCAGAAGCATAAAAATATTCACACAAAAAATATGAAAAGAGACCATTTGCATAATAAATGCATAATAAGTTTTTGAACTTACACATGAATCGGCTCTTTTTAAATCCTTTTCCTTTACTTTTTTCCACTGGAAAATTATCCTGAAAATTACATCTTTTTTTCTGGACAAATGTCAAGCTGTATCATGAATCATGAACGATGAACAAGCATTTGTGTATTATTATGGTTTGGCTGATGATTGTATCGACTTGCATAAATAATAATAATAATAATAATAAATTAAGGAGCCTCTCTTCGACAACAGGGCAACAACATTTTGCTGGATGATGAAGCCTTTAAAGAAAACAGCCTTCTCAACAATTTCTTTGACAAACCAAATGAATTCAAGAATGAGGAAAGTTCCAGCACCACCCAGACACTTTTGTTCTGATTTTTAGCATTTACGGGTGCATCCGGATGGGTGGAATGATCCGGGTGCTCTTGCGAATTTAAGAGTGGGGGCCATTTTGACCATTTTTCCAGTCGAAAGAAATCAAAAGTCTCATGAAATCTGTAGAATTCCAACCAAAGAAGAACCAAAGCCAGAACTGGAATTGGAATTGGAATTTTAATGGGTATGACCACAGAGGAGTGATGTCATTTTATCCGATTCGGGTCAAGTTATACTGTGGACAAGAAGTGTGTCCGATCTGTTTTCAGGATTGTGGTTGAAGGCACCACCATCAATCTGCTCATCACAAATTAGTAATACAAACTACCTGTCATGGGGCAAGATCGAGTGTCAGTTTTTGTCGTTGAATGTTTAAGGCGATCTACCTTAATTTTTCAAGTGAACCCACTGTCATTCTTTGTACATGCCTTTAGGCAGAGTATGCAGAATTTCATGGAGATTTAATTGATCAGCTAACTAAACAAATTAGTCAGTACTAAATACGAGTCACAATGAATGAGAAATGTACCCGTGAGAGCTTTGAGCTTTGTCACTGTTCCCGCTGTAATTTTATTTTGCTACAAGCGTATTTTAAATGACATGGCATTTATTAATTAAATAAAACAGTCAACGTTTTTAAAACTCGTGAAGGAGCACAAAGATGGTTGAAACTGTTTGAAATTCGCTCCTTATTATTTTTACTTAAAAAAACAAAAACCTGTGACGTGACACTTTGACTTATTGTTAAATTGACAGCACATTGAATTAAGTATCCAGTATTTAAACAGTACATAATGTTGGGTTACGACAATTATGTAGACTAAGGCAAAAGCACAAAAAACGCAATTGAAAGCTTAGCGGTTTTCAAACCAAATGACTCATGAATCATGAAATGTTTAGTAACAGCCGACATCTATAGTTTCCCGGTCCAGGTTTTTTTATTGCTGGGTGCTTCATCAGCCTAATGCCGTAAGCTACAGACTTGTATGTTTTTGAAATGAGAATTTCTATTCAAAAGTTAAAACTTTTGAGCTTTTTTATTACGAATACAATTTACATTAGCCCGCTATAACCCCTTCACCATTCACTTACACCCGCATATAAAACTAGGTGACGGTGATGACATACTCGTTCATATCCATATCCTTGAGTTCTTACGTAAAAACTTTGCAGACTTTTTGACCCCTTTTCAGCCCCTCCCACATACAGGTGAAATTGTCTGCATGGTATATATTTTTGTCTGATAATGAAAATAATTCTAAACGATTTTTAGACCCTAAAAATACCGTGTCAAAAGGACTGTGAAGCCTGTGGATCGCCCATCAATATTTTTCATGTGAATACGTGCAGGTTTAAACTTTTTGCTCGCTAGTAGTGTATAGTAGTACAAAACACTAGTTTTTATCGTAGTCACCCAATTCCCACCTACAACACTACCACTCCATTGAGGAAAGGTTCTGAATGAGTGATAATGACTGCGGAAGAGAAGGTAACTCTTTAAGTTGCAGTGTTAATACCAATTTACTAGTAGTCACAGTTAATGTCAGTATAATAAAGGATACGTGAATAATAGAGAATCAGTCGAAGAGTTTTGCTGGCGCCAATAATAACAACGTTGTAGGTGGTGCAAATAGCAAGATACAACACATAATAATCACATTGCACATACTTTAAAATGGATTGGAAATTAATGTGGAGAAGATTTAAGTTACTACTATGGAAAAATATGGTCAAGAGAAAACGAAATTTACCAATTACGTGCCTTGAAATAGTCATGGCTCCCGCATTAGCCACACTTGTGTACATGATATGCATTTATGCACCAAATCACTACGACCACTCTCAAAAAATTCCAAGTCACTCAAGTATCTATGACAATAGAACATCCAAAATGAGCACTGCCATGAAAAACCTCTTTCCACTGTCTCATTCTACGAAAGATATTGTCGCATGTGATGTGTAAGAAATCAAAAGCAGTAGCAACAAGTAAAAATTATTTAGAGACGCAATATAAATATATCAAGCTTCTTGTTTAAAATTTTCCATCTAATGTTTAACTAGGATTGGATCATTTCGTTTCGAGAACAAGTAGGAAATTACTCAATTGGATTCACTCCAAATTCAAACCAAGCTAAAACAACTGTAGCACATTTGATAGAAGCCATATTGAATCTCACAATTGTAGTAATGGAAACCACTTGCCTATAAAGGTGGATTTAAAAGGTTTTCCACAGCTTTCGTTTTTCTGGCTTACACGTTATAAGATACCCGGTCTTTGCAACCTGAAACGTGTTTTATCTTAATATTTATGGTGTTATTTTTACCCTTTCAAGTGGAGGGGTTTGATTCAGTTCAAGCCATGAAAATGACACAGTTACGCCGAGAAATAAATAGCCATATCAATATCAATATAAACAGAAACGAAGACCAAGATAGAAAACTGTACGTTGGCATCGCCTTCAAAGGAATCTGTAAAAAATCATTCACAATTTCATACAAAATTTGGCACATGAAAGAAAAAGCAATTGAAGAGAAAGTTGAGCGCGAAGATCTTTTACTCCGTATGGGAGCAAAATGGAAAAAAACATTCGTCAGGCTTCTCAATCCTCCTTTTCTGGTTTCTTTTCTCTCTAGATTCTTGTACTTTTGGCTTTTGATTTTTTTGTACTTTAAGAACAGACTGAAGCAGAGAAGTCATGATGCAAATGTTTTTGCTTGGTGCTTATGATTTGCGAATGTGACTGTAGAAACTGAGGAGCTAAGACACGCCAGCTTTCAAACGATGTTAGACAAAGTCCTTTTTCGTTTCCTCGTTTCTCAACACTCTTCAAATCTGAATTTCAATCAAACATTTGACTTCTCTGAAAATAAGGTATTAAATTTAAGCTTTTAACATTCTGCTGTTTTCAATTTAGTATCTTTTCCACGACATTTTAAATTCCGATTTTTGATGTGGATTTATTTGTTTATTTTACCCGTTTGACTTGCGTTTGACTATAGATATTCTTGAAGCCGCTTCCTCACCACGCAATAAATAGAAATTCTAGTACAAGTCCAAAGAATGAGGCAAGAAGAGCATCCAAACTAATGGGGGTTTGCCTAACCGTTTTCAATTTGATGCTTCTGTCGGTTGCTAACAGTCTCGTCTCAAGCTTTGTTTTTATGGACTTTGAAAATATAACCATAAATTTGTTACCGAGGAGATAAAAGGCATAATTTTATGTACCAAAAAATATGCAATCGTTTTGAAAAATCACACAAGGACATAAAATTATGTTCCTTGATTATGAATTTCTGTATCTTCAAGATTCTTCCATGTA
>JAQGBH010007824.1:0-10488 GCA_034698265.1 Sminthurinus aureus | reverse complement strand
TCCCATCTTTTACCGATTTTTTGGTATATTGATCATGAAGATCGGTTCAGCCGTTCGGGCTCCAAGGTGTACCAAAGTTTTTTCTTTATGATTTCAAAGGGAAGGGCTCTCTTAAAAATCGACAATACTGAACCGTGAATTATGAGAACTCTCCTATAAAACCATGTCTGTTTCTAGAATTCTGCTTTCCTTTTGAAGAATCCGTATTTAACAACAACAAGGTATTAAAAAGTCAACTAGCGTGTCTAACTTTCATAAAAATGAATGGAGTTTGTTCCTTATAACTTTTCGACACAGAGTTGACTTTTTTGTAGTACCCAAAGTAACCGTCAAAATGTCAACATTTTGTCCTGAAAACTATGGTATTGAATTAAATTTCCTCCAAAATTAATGTAATCAAATACACTTATCTCGTCCTGACTGCTTGGTGAACGCAAAATTAAATGTCCAATAGATACAAAATGAGTATAAAATTTGTTTTAAACACAACTTTAAACTAACGAGCTCTCTGTAACATCCTTTACCTCGTCGAGTAATTAACTCAACTTACAGTACAACAGCTCAAACTAATAATTCTACAATACTATAGATATTTCTTGCCATTTACAGAGTATGTATGGCAAATTGCATACAAGTACATTCTTATAGTTATACTGTACTTGTATCGATGTGTACCTGAAATTTACTATGAACATTGTATGTACTTCATATTTTGATATGCCTAATAAATATGATTATCATTTTACCAAGTAATTTTTAACACAACAATTTTATTACGATTTATTTGTTTTCTGTTTAAAAATATACATTATACAATATACATACTCAATATGTTGGGAATATATATACAAAATACATAAGATCATGACGACCTCAAAGCTCTTTCAATCGAACGCACGGCGGCTTCAACATTATCATCAGTAAGGGGAAACTCCGGAAGGTCAATTTGAACAGTTCGGGTTTGGCCAGGTCTTGATAACTGATATGCACGTCCATTATCACCCGGAAATTCATGCTGGGTGATCTATTCAGTTTGATGTCTCGGACATAATTTAGAATTTTATGCACTTTAAAACTAAATGTTCTAAACATTTTGATCTATGGCCGTTTAGCATCACTAGTGGGAGATGTATCCTGGAATTGAAGTAACACAACTTGATATGTAACTAGAACACCAACTACAGCGGTCAGACTTGCACGCGAAACAGAGAAAAACTTTAGTGCTGACAGTTGAATTGGTTGTCGTTTTCCAGTATAAAAGAGCATCGTCAATACTTTTGTTATAGTCTCATCCTTAGTATTACAGAGGAGAGTGAGGGAAGCGACATAGTTCAATAGACTATTGACCTAATACAAATCAATAATTTCAAAAAAGTGACGGCAAAATCCAGCTTATTCTTATTTTATAAGATGCTTCTTTTTTGGAAATACCTATAGATATATATACTTACCGAAAGATTTAAATCTGCAGCAGCAGTGCCCAAACACACAATTTGTGCTGTATGTACAAGGCAAAATAAGAACTTTGAGACGGCTATAGAACTTGTAGGCGAAATGTCATTTGATGCAGTGAAAGTGATGAAAGTAGAGAAACTTAGTGAAAGTAATAACTTTGTGAAAACTAGTAACAAAGTCAATCCTAATAAATATTCTGCAAATTTCCACAATTCCCACCACCTACAAAATTCATCTAGAATTTTCAAAGGATCTTTGATAGTTCTGTTTTCATCATTTTTAGATAAACGTGTTTCTGAAAATTCCTTCCTTCTTTTACAATCGCCATTCGAACTTGTAAGTAGTTTTCTACTTTTTAGATGACCATTTGAATTCATAACGAGATGATGTAAATTGTCCCTTACAGTATAGATGAAAGTAAGAAGAACAAAATTTAAAACTTGTACTGGGAAATGTGAAAGATAAAAAATGTATAGTTGATCATTAACTACGAGGAAAACATAGTGCCATACAGATTGGGATTTCTTGTAACTCGTAAACCCTTTATCGACACCTATACTAAACAGTACTGTACACTCTGTTAACACTATTGAACTGAACATGAGAAATATAAACCAAATTTCATTTTTTGTCCAAAACAAAACAGTTCTATCGGAGCAATAATTTAGATTTTTAATTTTCTGATAAACACTTCGTACATTGTCCATGACCATAAATGAACCAATTCTTATAAGTATATTTGCCAGTATTGAACAAAAATGAGAAGACGCCTGTACTGCAGAAACTAAGGTACTAGGATTTCCACGGCTAAAGTTTGTCGGTGGTGAGGGTGATGGAATTTCAACAAATAATAATGAAGGTAGGATAGAATTCGATACAAATCGTAAAATAGTGAAAATAATTACAAAGACTCCAGTACTAAATGTGATATAGTAGTAATACGCCGGACGAAAACTATGTTCTGGTTTTCGAGTCCTTTTGTTATTATTATTTAGAGACGATGAAGCTGTGGATACGAGAGGATTTTCTCTAATAATTAATGAATTTGGATTGCTAGGAGCTAAGCCACATACTAGAACTAGAAATTCCAGCACTTTAGATTTTGAAAGTCCTTTTTGTTTTTCAAAGATTTTTACATTCTGATGAATATCACTTGGTTCCATTTTATGTTTTCCTAAAATTTTCAAGATGCATAATATTATAACAATAAATATCCCTATATGTTTTGAAAACTTTTTGAATACTAATGTTATGGTGATAGGAAAAGAACTATTTCTTACAAAAAAAAGTTTCAATTTTCCGACTTCATTTCCATTTAAATGTACTACCTAACTCCTATTACAATACACACAAAATGGAACATGCTTAATCGAATGAATCATTACTCAATTATAGTGGATAATATACTATTGAGATAATTCTCAAATACTACTTATGAAATCAACGTTACGGTTCTTGGTTTCACTGAATATGCTTTCATATATTTACTCATTTTTAACCCTTATTTTACCCTGTGTTACGTATTGAAAAATATTACGCTGACACTTGAATAAAATTGAACTGTATATATATACATATTATAGATTAGACATACATCATAATATCATGACCTTTTCTATTTACAAAAAGGGTGTGAATAGTAAATAGATATGTATTGGAAAAACAAAATTAATTCATTTTTGGCTGGAACTATATGCACGTGTCAGTTGTGAAGGCAAAACATTGCATGATTTCCAAGAAAAAACTTTTGTCCAGCATGTATGGCGTAGAGGTAAAAAACTTATGCCAATAGTTGTAGAAGTTATAACTAATCAAATTATGAAACGTTGAATTTTACATATACCCTGAATTTTATATTTAACTGAGTTTTCCAATTAAAAATCCTGGCCTACAAAAAAAATGGACAACGACTTTGTACCCACAATCATACTAATTAATACAAACTATAATATTTATAAGTATTTTGCTTTATTGGATAATTTTTAAGACTTTTGTGTTTTATATAATAATGTATGTACATTTTATTTTACATAATATTCTGAATAATCATTACATGACTATACAATAATAATAATATAAACTATGCGATTGATATTAACGTGTTGACAACAGATTCGTGGATAAACTAAAATCTAAAATAATACAAAAAAATGACAGTAATAATAATTATTCATAATAATTACTATTGGAATCCTGTTATATATAATTTTAATATCAGTACATTTTAAAAACGCTCAAAGGCATAAAATACTCAGGAAAAAATGTGTAACAATAAAAGTACTAAAGGCAAAAAAGACAGAGTTTACTTGACGTAAGTAACTTTCTCTATAGTACAGAATCTGTACATAATATAATTTCCATGGAAACCGGTTACAAAACCGTTACGCTGCGCAAACTCTATAATATATTTACCTCAAAAGACTAGGAATTGTTCATTAAACTTGAAAGAAAACCGTTTACAATATTAACTATATAAATAAATATTGATTATAATACAAGTATGATATAGTTCAATGTCCCATAATCAATCCTAGTCCGATTCCGACAGTAAACGATGTGAAGAATAATTGCATGTTCCTCATTCTATCATCTTCACTGTAGACCAGTCGTTGGAAAAAATTCTTTGACTTATCACCTAGAGACATTGCTTTTTTCTCCAACTATATTTTTATACAATATTTAAATGTAGATATCAGATCAGTATCAATATTAGTAACTCTTTTACAATATCTATCTCATTTATCAGGCATCATGTATAAAAATATATTATATGTATTATATTTGTCTTGGTTCTGCGTTGGGTGTTATATCTGTGTATAAAATATGTACATGCATCTCTTTGACATAATATTATTATTATTCAGTTTTTTAAATTAAAAACACTCTATGAAAATAATAGTAGCTATAAAACTAAACATGAGTACGTACAACTTAGAATGAAAGAAAAGAAATCAACTAACCAGTATAAATATTAATGAAATAACAATACAAGAATAAATTTGGATAAACTTTCATGCAAGAGTGTACATTTGAGCTCTTACATAACTACGCGTAATACAATGGTACAAGCAAAACTAACGCATGAACTTCTAAGAACTAAGACGTTATTCCAATCAAAATTCCAGAAAAAAAACTTGTGAAAAAAATTCCACATCTATTGTCATAAAATAGCCCAAGTGCCTAAATTGATTAAAAAGGGAGTGTATAATGTATAATAATAATTGTTACTTTTTCTAAAATATATGACAAAATATTATGTTTGTTCCAACGAGACTATAATATTAAATATTATAGTGCAAATAAATATGTATAAGAAGAATATACACGTATAAAATAAAAAAACCTTACCTTATCAGCCCAGTCTAATTTCTTCTTTCCAAACGCCTCTTTCTGAATCTTATTTGTGACACCTTCAAAATCGCTGTTGACTCTGTTCCAGTTTACTTTTATGTAACCTTTGGAATTGGCTATCTGTAGCAAAATTATTCCTCCTAAAATATTCAAAATTATATACAACATCATAAACATAAAAATGTTATCAAAAAATCCAAAACATAAATTGTGAACAAGGTTAAGGTCATAATAATATTATACATTATTGCATAGTGTCAAAATATAGTGTGTGTCATTATAATATATAGTGACTTATAAGTTATAATAAATAATAATATAATCAACTATGTATACCTCCGATAGCCGTTGCAGTTATTTTCCCCACTTTCATGCAAACAAATCCCGTCAACCTATATACACAATGAACAAATATAAAACCAATTTGGTTTAACCAAAAGTAAAAAACATATCACACTTTTACGCAAAATTCGTTTATTAAATATTATGAAATAATAATGTCAACTTACCATCCACTAAATCCTCCTAGCAGAATTTGCTTTATGATCCGTTTATTTTCATCAGTATCACTGGTTACATTCTCAATCCAGGTTTCTAATTGTTCAGTAGTGCATTCACTAGTTTTATTCTTTTTAGTCTTAATTATTTTTGGAGTTGTTTTTTTACTTGGTCCAGGTACAGCCATGTTCATCAATAATAGTAAATGACGTCCAGCTATACTTTTGTTTTCTATCTCTCCCATCTACAATGTTTTATATTATTATTACAATTGATTTTCAATAATTATACAACACACACAATTAAATGTCTTTTTAAAAGTTATAAAATGAAATTTTATAAAATTTCAGATTTTTTTTAGAATTTATCAAGGATTTCTATACAAAATACTCAGTTAAAATTCTCTTATGCTCGTCACAGCTCTGAAAAAAGTTAATTACGATAAAATATATCATCGTCTCCGTTCTATTATACATTAAGTATGTGCATGATAAAATTCCTGTGAAAACAACATCATGACTAATTTTTTGTACATGTACATTAACTCTGTGTAAAATCAATGAAATTGCAGAATGTATAATACTAGATATATGTGTGGAGTGAGGTATAGGGTATAGGCGAAATAAAAAAAAAAAAACATTGACCGATTTAAGCAAGCAAGTATTTAAATATGTGAATAAATATATTTATTATTATATAATTGGATCAATGAAGTTTACTAGTAAAAATATAACGTGACTCATATTTAAATACATTGTGTTTATCATGATACGCTACTTATGTGTATATATGTGTGTATACGTAAACAAACTCATCATGTAAATTAAGAAATTATAAGACCACGAAGAACAAAACTTGAAGATATATAAATAATTAAAAATTAATTAAAGTGGTTTGTAGGATCAACAAAAGAATCATCAAACGTTTGTATAAATGCTCTGACTTAACTCACTTTATCCTTATTAATTCTGATGAGATGGATCCTAAAGTGAAATTACTACAAGAATTAATTAACAAGAATAATAATTGTGCTGATTGTGGATCAAAAGGTTAGTTTATATAATTACGTAAATATTTTATGCGTATCACGTATGTATAAAAGTATTTTAAGCATCATTGGACTTTGTAACTTTGTAGGATACACTAATACACTATAATATATATTACGTACTTCATTTATTTTTAACACTTTTAATCATGATAACAATTGTGTGTATATATATATTATATATTTGAATATTGAATATTTTTTGTCAAAAAATATTATTATAATAATATGATAGTAATTATTATGGTTCTTATTTTTGATCATTTCAATGTAGATGTGTCTCATGCCAGTTATAATTTGGGGATATTGTAAGTACTACTTATAAAGTATACTTATTTGGGTAACAAAATATAATATTTTGTATCAAGGGTTTCCAAATTATATATAATAATATACTGAACATGAAGAGATTTTTAAATGGAATTTATGCATATTTTCACATCAATAATGTGACATCATGTGAAGGGCAACCTTTCAAAAGTACCTCTGATTTTTTTTAATTCCATGGTAACAAACTCTGTTAACACAGTGTGTATATAACCAGAGGTACTTTTGAAAGGTTGCCCTTCATGTATATTATACTATAAAGTTAATGAGTGTCATATATATAAATGTACAATAAATAATGTGTGAAATCCACTCTTTTTCTTCTGATTTTACAGCATTTGTCAAACATGTGCACAAATTCACAATTCAATGGGTAAGTCTAGAGAATATATTATAATAAAAGTACTTTCTTTACATAATATAGATACTTTGAATAGTCTGTATAATATACATTATATCCACAAAGTCATATGAAAATGATATCTAGTTTTTGAGTTGCATATATACAAATTTCATTATGTGTACTTATTTTTATTTGACAGGTCATCATGTTTCAAAAACAAAACATTTAAAACTAGATCATTGGGAATTAAGTCAGATTAATAGACTTAAAGATGTTGGCAATACCAAAGCCAAATCAAAATATGAAGCCAGAGTTCCTATGAATTGGAGACGACCGAATCCAAATTCACCTGATCCGTAAGTATATACAATTTGTATACAAATGATATACATCAAATACACAAATAGTGTTTTGGTTGCTATAGGTATTTAACTTTGGACATGTCATGTGCATAATATATTATATTTTATATTATATGGAGATAAGAGAGGAATATATGTACCGCTACTAATGGCAACCCAAGAATGGTTGCTAAACGGTACAACATATTCCACTCTTATCTTAAGACGGACCATATAATTTTAAAGGGAATTCTTTGGTACACCTTGAACCTCAAACGACTGAACGGATCTTGACGATCCGTATACCAAAAACTAGGTAATGAATGAGAGAATACAATACGTTCTATGAGGATCCTCCACTCCATCATCTTCGAAGTTTAAATCCATTTCCCCCGCCGAGGAAAGCTTTTATTTGTTTTTTTTGTTGTTTGTTGATTGTTTATTTTCATTCGTATCCAATGGAAATTACCTACACACAATTGGGGAAATTGAACTTAGACATCGAAGATGATGAAGTGGAGGATTCTCATAGAACGTAATATATTCTCTCATTCATTACATATTTTTTGCTGTACGGATCGTCAAAATCCGTTCAGTCGTTTGAGCTTCAAGGTGTACCAAAGGATTCCCTTTATAAATTTCCCTTTAAAATTATACGGTCCGTCTTAATGTATACATATGAATGTTATTCCTTGTTAATTTTATATTATTTTGAATCTTTAGGCTATTATTAGAACACTGGATAACTGCAAAATATTCTCGGGAAGAATTTTTGCAAGGCAAACAACCGCCACCATATACTCAGGGCCTTATGGAAGGACACATGTATGTTTCTACTTTCTCTAAACCAAAAAAAGATGCAATCAAATTATGTATATTAGTTATTTGTTTTTGTCAGCAGTACACGTCAAAAGAAATTGTATGATTTAAATATTTTGTAATGCAATTTATGTCACGGCTCTAGAATCTGCACTGTGGATCTGAAAGTTTCCTATAGGAAACAAAGCACACTGAAGATTCTAGAGCAGTGATTTATGTATTATGTAATATTATTGTATTAATGTATAATTTTGATTTTGTTTAGGTACAAGCGAGCTAGAGAAAACAATAATTACTTCCCACGGAAATTTGTTCTAGATGGAAAGACTCTAAGATATTACGTTAAAGAAACTAAAAGTCCCAAAGCGGTTATAAGTCTTCAACATATAAATTTATTTATCAATCCTTTAAAATTGAAAGACTTGGGATCCCCATCTTTACAAATTGATCATATGGTCAACGGTAGTACTCGACATATTTTTGTTTATCATGAAGACCCAGAAGTGATAGCACAGTGGTACGAAATTTAACAAGAAAAAACAATTCAAAGCACAAAGCATTTCTATACATATTATACGATTTTAGGTCATTTCAATCCTGTACTTAATTAAGTTCATTTATAAGACTTGTTGTACAATGATAAATGATATAATAATAAAATCTAATGTTATAACTAATTTTGTTGTGTTTTTATAGGTATCAAAGTATACTCATTGCAAAGTCAAATTTGTACAAAACACATGGAGATGACTCTAATAGGGAAGTTGAACAACTAATTGAAGGTTGGTTATGGAAAGCTGGACCTGTTCCAACTTATGCACATAGAAAAAGATGGTTCACGCTGGATACACGGAAACTCAGTTATCATTTAGACCCGTTGGATGCATATCCAAAAGGTGAAATCTTTTTAGGTGATGGTGCAGGTTATAAAATTCAAGAAAAGGGATTTGGTGATCAAACTCATGGTAGATGCAGCTTCAACTTGCATACCCCTTATAGAACTTTTATTTTATCATCAGAAACATCGCAAGAAAGAGACATGTGGGTTTCTCATATAAGTCAAATTCTTAATAAACCCTTAACACATGAAGACAGAGAACGTAAGTTTAACATAATATATTATTACAAATCAAAATAACTTTTATTGCATAAAAGTAATAAATGTAACTGAAATGGAAAGTGAAATGGAAAGTGAAACTAAAACACTTTGTCATTAAATTTAACATTACATGTTTTTTTTTACTTATATATACACATACATTATGTATTATATATAGGCAGTGACGAATTTTTACATGTTAAACATTTACTGATTTTGCATTTGTTATTGTTTTCTTAAAATTATATAGTACAAACAATTTTGGTGAAGAAGCGAAATACATCCGCGAACCCGTTAAATCTTCTCAGGACCTAATTACAATAATACAGGAGTCAACAAGCAGGGATATGTAAATTATAAATTACCTTCAATTCGTAAAATAACAATAATAATGAGTAATAAGGATAATAATAATTTTATTATTACATATTATCCTTATTATTAATTTGTCTTACTCCTACATTCTTCATGTTATATGTTTTGTTAAATATATATATATATGTATATGTAACTATATTATGTAAACTATTTAGTGATGTAAATATATATATTATAATATTGTATATTAAACTTATGAATAGTGTAATATATATCCTTTCTTGGCTGTTTTGTATATACATAAACATGTAAAATATTATGTTGACTTTTTGACTTTATACATATATACACATGTATGTAATATTTTATGTATATGACATAAAGAAATAAAACTGAATGAATGTCTAAAAGCACAAAAAAGTGTAGCCTGGATAAAAAAAGTATCGCTGAATTGTGTTTGTTCCACAAAATGTGTTATGCTGTTACAGTGTAACAGTTACACTCAACCTTTCTCGACTGCTTTCATTTATGCCTTTCGGTGTTATATTTGATATTTATAAAAAAATATGGTTTTCCATTTAGTTGATCACTCATACGTACATTTTGCCTTACATTGGAACTGGAATCCTCCAAAAGAAAACACAACAAAGACTAGAGATTAAATGAATTTTCTCAATTTTGCTTTCTTTCACAGTTTTCTTTTCCTAAAATTTTACTATATACACAGGGATGCATCAATATTATCATAGATAAAAAGTTGTAACACTATCAATGATAGGAGCTGGCATAATGACGGCATGACATAAACTGGTATAAACTGGCAAAATGACGGCATGACATAAACCCCATTTGGTGGCATAAATGGCATAAACTGGCATAAACTGAAAAT